>JAMWET010001397.1:147500-175000 GCA_024036415.1 Prochilodus magdalenae | reverse complement strand
GTTCCGTCCCTGGTCGCAACGGCGACACAGTCGGTGCTCGCGGGCCTGAGGCGATATGCAAAATACCATCGTCGTCCCGTTGGGGCCGTAGGGGCCGGTGGCCGAAGGGGTGGCTCTCGTCCTCGTAGGGGGACTGTCCGGAGTAGGGGCCTGGCGTTTCGGCAGCACCAGCTGCTCTACGCTAGGGCCCGTTCGGCCTTAGCTGGTCGGATTCTGGATGGTTCGCCAGCGGTGCGCTGCTCTATACCGCTCCCCCAGTTGCACAGCGTGTTTCGGGGGGTGTGGGGGAGGGGCGCGGCGTTTCGAGGCTTGGGGCACTTCGAGGTGGCCGGCGCCGCGGTGAACGAGCGGTTTGCTGAGCCCATTACGGCGCGCGAGATAATCGACGCCCTCAGATCTTCCAAGGCCACTTCGGCTCCTGGCCCGGATGGGATTCAAAGGCGGGCTCTTCTCACCTGGGACCCTAAGGGGCTGAAGCTTGAACGCATCCTGAACACGTGGTGGTTCACTGGAGTCGTGCCTGCATGCCTGAAGCGCTGTCGCACGGTACTGCTGCCCAAGGGCGATGACGTGTCCCTGCTCGCCGATGTGCGGAACTGGAGGCCCATTACTATCGGGGCGGGACTCCTCAGACTCTATTCTAAGATCCTGGGACGGCCAGGCCTGGGGGGGAGGCCTGCTCTCTGCACGAACGCCAGACTGGGGTTACGACCAAGGCCCGTGCCCTGGATTCTGGGGTGTAGAGATCCTGAGGAGGTGTTTCTTCCGGTCCGCCCTTGCCAGTACCCCAGCCCCTCTCTGGGTTCAGCGCGCCTGGCGATCGTCCCGTGGGGGAATTAAACATTTATTCTTCAGTTATAAGCATTATAAGTTTGCATCCACTGTGGAACATGTGTCCTAACTCTGCAGATATTATGGACTAAAGGTTGACTATTTTTTAATCGGATTCATTTTCCTGTTAATCTCAAAAGTCACTCAACTCTCACACCATTTAACATTAATTCTTTACATTTCATACACTTTTTAAAACCAGCATCCATAGGGATGAAGTTATATTATCTCTGGATATGCCATGGCTTAAAAGTTGGTTATTTTTTAATTAGTTTTATTTTCTGATTAATCTCAGAAATGACCCAAATCCCAACTCTTTAAATGTTTATTTTCAGACACGATCCTACAACTGCATCCATAGGGAATACGTAGTTTTATTTCCGCACATACTATGGATTAAAGATTGACTGTTGGTTTATTTGAAAGATCGTGGTTATTTTTATAAGCTTGTAAAATTTCACAGTGATCCCTTATTCATTCGCCGAGTTACGGCTGACCAAAGCCGGCGCGGGCGGCTCAGCACACTTGGTCGTCTATTGTTTACCTTTTTCGTCGTGCTCTTCGGCTTGTAACTCTTCGGCTTGTATCTCGAGTTTTACACATGCAAACTACACAAACTACATACCATTGGAAAGGGTATAGTTTTCTCTAAGTAACCAGTGAGGTGCTGTTGTAATCAGACTTCATTCTCGAACATTATACCCGTTTGAACGAGTTCAGTGTGTTCAAAGGGGTATAACGTTCTGTGCTGCTGTAATCAGACTTCATTCTCAAAGGCTATACCCGTTTGTACGAGTTCAGGCGCGGGTGAAAATGCGCGTATATGCCGGTTTTCTATGCTTCATTACTCAGGATTAAAGTAACATACAGACATGAAACACATATCATAGTAAACAGTAAGCCCTACCCTAGCTAACCAGCACGGTGCCGTCGACCTGTCGGCAAGAATCGGCGAGCGATCCAGCTAAAACAGCTGAAATCCAGTACAAACAAACAAAATCAGAATCAAAGTACCATCTAAAATATTAAGCATTGACCACTCATTCGCTTCGAATTAGAACTTAGAAAGAGCTTTATTGTACACTAAAATTGAAGAAGCCACTCAACGTGGTGGTACAAATGACCTACGACACTGTAACAAACACAGGACAAACTAGTAAACAGCGAGTAATAAAGAAATAATGACAAATGAAATTACACGATTGCGAGTAAAGTGCAAGTAAAGTGTTTACTGTGGTGCTGTTGCAGCGGAGATGCGCATGTTTTAGCAGCATGAGCTGTCTATAGAGTTCAGTGTGTTGCAGCTGAGATGCAGTTAAATAGATTGCCCTCAGTGGTGGCTCTATAGAAGACCACCAGCAGCTTCCTCTCCATGAAAGTGCAGTCTGTTCACCTCATGTTTTCCAATCTTGTCCACCTCCCAGCCCTCACCTGAAAGAAAAAAAGGAAAGAAGGGAATACATTTTTAGTTAGTATGTTACAAAAGGACCATGTTAACAGTAATGTAATAAAAAAACAAACACAGGGAAGGTTGTAATCTGTATGCTAATAACAGATGTGTAAAAACAATCTTACCAAGCTCTGGTATGGCAGTAAGGGGCTACTCATCCAGCCAGTCCAGGTCCAAGCTTTCACCTCTAAAGGACTTTCTGTTGACACCGTAGTCAAACTTGAGCTCCTTGTCGACCGGAATGTCAACCTGGGCCCTGAAGAGGATGACGTGCTTGGCCTCCCCGTCCACCATCAGCACACACTGCATCGGCTTCAGGTTGGGGTTCTTTCTTGAATGAGTGATCCTTCTGCCGATGGTGTCAGCGTCAGGATGGCACTCGCAGGGGAAGGTCTGGGCGTCGATGCAGAGTTCCCGTTCTCCAGCCTTAAAAAAGAACAGGTAGCCTGGTTCGTCCACCAAGTTCTCCATCATGGCCCTTCCTTCTTCTCCTGTGATTACCCTTCCGTGGTAATCACAGACAATGTCACCCTTGGAAAAGGGACGCGTTGCCACCACTCCTGTAGTCAAGAGAACAAAATATTTTCATTAAGAAAATGGAATAAATAAACAAAACCTACATCAGATTTTTTGCAATTCATGTCAGTGATCTTTTGTCCCATTTACAAGAAAGAGAGATTTTCCTACTTTGACCTTTCCCTGGTCCAAAGTCCTTAATGGCCAGGCCTTTCCACTTCTGCCTGGCCACACTCTTCAGCATGTGTGGATCCTTCTCCACATCCACTTTGGAAGCTGGCTTCCAGAGTTGTAGGATGGTGTCAGGTGAAGGGAAGTTGGCCTTCCAGCCCTCCTTCTCAATCGCCCGCGACACCTTACCCACTGTTGGCTTCCGATGAGTGAAGCATGCTGCAATAAAGAACAAAATTAATTTGGTCATGCACGTCACTCTAAACAAACGGCCAGATATTTCTGGATTTGGTGGTCAGTATTGTATGGACTGCAGTACTTACACAGCAGATAACCCTGCCTCTGCTTGTATTGCTGACACCTCCCCCGGTCATAAAAGGAGAGGTCAGCCTGAAACCCTGCATCGACCCTGGCCTTCTTGCTTGGTGGCTGGCCATCCGTGGACACGGGGAATGCCGCCAAAAAGTCTGAAAAGGCAGGCTGGACCGGTGGCGGGGAGGTGCTGGGAACGTGCTCTGGAGAGGAGCTGTGAAAAGAAGGTTAAAATATTACAATTGAGGTTGACTTTTTGAACTATGGTAAGACGCTCTTGTGATGTATTGTGTTGGTGCGAGATCGAGAAACCTACCCAGCCAAGGAGTCCAGCAGTGTAGGTGTGGCCACTACAGCCCAAGGCACGTGCATCCTGTAATGCTGCTTGGCCACAGCACTGGTGTGGGCTAAATAATGAGCCACGTCCTCCTTCTGGCTCTCTATGAACATTACAGCTGCCTCCTGGCTGGTGGCAGGCTTGAGTTTGTAGCTGCAATGACAAAATGATACAGGAAATGTTGACTGTGGCACAAGTGTGTCTGATTGGAGGTAAATATGATCGTATCAATATTCAGACACCAGCGCATAGATTTATGGAGTTACATACCTGTCATGGAGGCGAGTCAGGTCATTTGTGGCACTGTGAATAGGTTTTCCATTTGAAGAAATGAAAAACTTGTCACAGCAGTCTCGGAGGAATCCAGGCCGGACCTTTTCGTAGTACGCCTGAAACCACTGTGGCCACAACAAGAACAACAATCACTTGATTGTAATACAATGTAAGCAACGTACACCTTGTGTCATAATACAGGCAAATGTGGCTGCTAAACAACTTACCGCTTCCTCCTCCTGAGTCAAAGCCAACACGGCGATCTGCATTGTGGCAGTCTTGTGTTGGCTAATGCCAACGGCCCTCCCGTCGGAATCTTTCCGGTTGAGCCACTCGGTCACCTGGAAAACAAAAGAAAATAAACATTTATTAATGCATAAACTTCAAAATGAGCCTGGCAGCATATCAAAGGTATAAACTCCTATAAGCTGTTAAAAGAGATGCACTTACAGTCATGCCTTCCACCGCTCCGGGCCGTTGAAAGTGCCGCAAAACCATCACTGCTTGGCAGTAGTACCGATACATGGTCTTTTCGCTGTCTGATACCAGGTCATCAGTGATTAACTTCCCGAACAAGTTCAGGAAGTCAGGCTTAGCCACTCTCAGGATCTCCTGACAGTCTCTCACAGGCCGCGACCCGTCCACAAACTTGTCATACCTGCATAACAAAAACAAGTAGAGTAGAGAAAACGAGAGGCGGGTAAATACAAGCATCACACTCAGGACAGGGGTGAATGAAGAAATTCTGCAATACTGTAAGACTGCATAACGTGCGGCACTTCATAGACAGCGGGAGCAAGAAAACAAAAAACAGTAGTCAAATGTACCTGGCTTTGCACACCTCCTGGGAGTGGGCCTTTGAAACAGGCTTCCTCAGAGTTTGGAGCAACTCCTTGAAAGCCTGGCAGTTCAGTCGGA
Organism: Prochilodus magdalenae; assembly: GCA_024036415.1. NCBI lineage: Eukaryota > Metazoa > Chordata > Actinopteri > Characiformes > Prochilodontidae > Prochilodus > Prochilodus magdalenae. The sequence goes on along the minus strand of JAMWET010001397.1, from coordinate 170,192 downwards.
GCTGTGCGTCCCCCTGTGCCAAATCCAGCCTTATCTTCAGGTAGTCTACAAACCTGATGATGTAATTAAGAACGGTGGCAGCGGCCATGTCTGTGGCTTGCAGACTGGCCAGGAAATCCCGGGTCGCTGTGCTCTTTGTAAGGAAGTCCAGAGTTGGCTCGTCCCCACTCGGCTGCACATAACGCAGGAAGCGCGACACGTTGTCGACCTGTCGGGGAAAGAACAAGGAATGTTATCACCATGGAGAGAAAATGTATAGTGTAGACTATTCTTCAGGAAAGAATGAGGAGTGTCATTCTAACATCATGAAAAGAATATAGACATGAGGAATGTTGCTGAAATTGGTGTGCTGAGTTTGACATAGTAAGAGTGCCTACCTCCTGCTGGCAGTTGGGAACCTTCAAGGTCACCCTCAGGTACCTCTTGAAGTCATGCAGAAGCTTGGCGTCATCTGCAAACTTCTCATAGAGATCCGCCTCCTTCATCTTGATACGTACCGAGGTGGTCACCGCTGGAGCTTCTCTGTTAAAAAGAAGACACACAAAGCAACTCGCTTAGTCCAACATGCTCAGTTCAACTCGGACAGAGGACATGTATGATTTAGAGTTACCATTCTTACCTTTGCCAGGAAGGATCTGTGGTCCTCTCGCGCTGATCAGACGAGGAGTCAGACTCACTCTCCTCTGGTGACGAGTGGGCAGAGGTCTGAGCAGCCGGCGTCACAGAAGCAGCCTCGGTGGAAGGCCCTGCTGGATCGTCAGCTACCATGTCTGATTCATGGGGCAGGTTGGTGAGGAGAAACCCACGTTCCTGGAACAGCTTCAACAGCCGATGACGACAGGGCCTGTGTGGCAGAACCTCACACAGGTACTTGTAGTCCCAGGTCCTGTTCTCCCAACACCAGTCCTTGGAGGACTTCTTGGCCCTCTGCAGCTCAGCTGCTCTTTCCTCTGGGGAACTTGCTTTCATGCAGGCCCTCTTGAGATGAACAGCAATGTTCCTCTGAGGCTTCTTGCACAGCAAACAGTGCACGGTGTTGCGATTAGCAAAGGATCTGCATCAGAAACAAGAACAGACATTCATTACTAACAGGGACATTAGAAAGCCTTCATAACAAAATACAGAAACAAATACAATGAAAGAAGCAACAACATGACAAGCAAACCTGGTCAGAGAAATAGAAAATGTCTTACCTCTCCCGAGCTTGTTGAGCCATTCTCAAAGTAGTTGAGCAGAAAAACAGCAAGCAAAGAAAGCCAAAAGGCAAACGCCAGGAAGTGTATGAGTCTTGGCACAAACACACACTGAGGTACCTTGACTTTACCTCCTGTATTTATACCAAAAATGATGTCATAATGGCTGTACTTAGATTGAACCAATGAGCTTCCACTAAACCTAGGTAGGTCCTCCCCAACTCCTGCTGGAAGGTTTCATTGTCCTACTGTTAATGGCCTCCTGGCTTCACAATAGGCCTTGATTGGGAGCACCAAAAGTGTTGCAAATAGAGTGGCAATCTGAGAGGTTCTTCCCAAGGTCTTGATAGCCCTGTGAATGGCCTGTTATAGTATATTATATTATAGTTCTGTAAGATCCCCTGTTAATGACAACATTAACATGAGAGACTGGCAACACTGGAAGAAGCATTCATATTGTAACACTTTTAACACTTTTAGTCAATATCATAAACATTTGCAGACCCACAGGCTTGTGATCTGCACAATGAAATAGACATTGCTTAAGATCTAAGATGTCTTTAGGTTGTCAGTCTGAGAGATTGCATCACTATTGGTGCTAACAGAGTGGCAAGCTGAGAAGTTTTGTATTAGCCTGCAGGGTAAACTCATCTATGCTATGAAAAAGCAATACAGTTGCAAAATAATTCATGTTTTATACATGCTCTATAAGATAATTACATTTATTTAGCTTTACTAAGCCTACAGCTGGAGGAACCTGGCATTACCTTGGACTCAATTGTTGATACTGTAGAAGAAGAAGGCTGTTATAAAACATTTACTCCACCTAGAAGCAGTTTGCCCAGTCTGACTTCGTTCTGCTAAATAGAAGACCCCTGTCTGTCGGTTCCCCAAGCCACGGTTTAATCTCGGTGGGCTTTATTTTACCGCCTGGCGACATCCCTCCTCTTTTCACACCATCCCTCTCGGTCCCCTTTCTGACTGGCCTGGCTGGTTGTTAAGAGGCGGGGCTTCTTCCCTGACTTCCCGACGCTCGTCAGGGGTGAGGAAGAGCACGGCTGCCTGTGATGGGTAACTCCTCTCTGGCTGCCCGTGCGCCTTCCTGTGCCCTGGCGAGTGAAAGGTCGAAAAGGGGCTCCTGGAGCCAGGTCCTTCCAGCGGGGGAAGTCGTCGGTAATTTTATCACACCACCTTTATGGGGTTTTTTTTGCTCGTGGCCGCTGGGGTTGTCCCCGCCGACGTGGCAAAAGTGCTGTGCTCGTCGCGGGAGTCAGAAGGGGGGCACTCCTCTATTCCCCCTCCCCGTCCTCGAACGCAGGCGGCGCAAAAAAAACATTCCTCTCCGAGCGCGACCTCAGATCAGACGAGACAACCCGCTGAATTTAAGCATATTACTAAGCGGAGGAAAAGAAACTAACAAGGATTCCCCTAGTAGCGGCGAGCGAAGAGGGAAAAGCCCAGCGCCGAATCCCCCGTCCTTGACGGGCGCGGGGAAATGTGGCGTACAGAAGTCCGTTTCTCCCGGCGCGGGCCGGGGGTCTGAGTCCTTCTGATAGAGGCTCAGCCCGTAGATGGTGTGAGGCCGGTAGCGGCCCTCGCCCAGCCGGGGTGCGGTTCTTCTTGGAGTCGGGTTGCTTGTGAATGCAGCCCAAAGTGGGTGGTAAACTCCATCTAAGGCTAAATACCGGCACGAGACCGATAGAGAACAAGTACCGTAAGGGAAAGTTGAAAAGAACTTTGAAGAGAGAGTTCAACAGGGCGTGAAACCGTTAAGAGGTAAACGAGTGGGGTCCGCACAGTCTGCCCGGGGGATTCAACCCGTCGGTAGTTGTCGTCCTCGCCGGGGTCGCGCGAGCTTTCCTCCCCAGTTCCCCCCTCGGGGGGTTCGGGGCGGGGTCGGCCGCCGCCCGGCGAGGGTTTCGGCCGCCGTCGGGCGCATTTCCTCCGTCGGTGGTGCGCCGCGACCGGCTCAGGTTTGGCTTGGAAGGGTCAGGGGGCGCAGGTGGCTCGTCAGCTCCGGCTTCGAGCTTTACAGCGCCCTCCCGCCCCGACTTCGCCGCTTACCCCTGGGCCGCGGGCGAGTACCTCCGCGCCTTCTCTCCCCGCGGGGAGGGACGGGGCCCCCCGCCCCCTACGCGGCTGTCGACCGGGCCGGACTGTCCTCAGTCCGCGCCCAACCGCGCCGCGCAGCTCAGGGCGGGGACCGGCCCTCGTACACACGGCGCTCGAGGTCAGCGGCGATAGCGGCTACCCACCCGACCCGTCTTGAAACACGGACCAAGGAGTCTAACGCGTGCGCGAGTCAAAGGGCTCGAAAGAAACCCCACGGCGCAATGAAGGTGAAGGCCGGCGCGCGCCGGCTGAGGTGGGATCCCCCCCCCAAGGGGCCACTGGGGGCGCACCACCGGCCCGTCTCTCCCGCTCCGTCGGGGAGGTGGAGCCAGAGCGCACGCGATGGTACCCGAAAGATGGTGAACTATGCCTGGGCAGGGCGAAGCCAGAGGAAACTCTGGTGGAGGCCCGCAGCGGTCCTGACGTGCAAATCGGTCGTCCGACCTGGGTATAGGGGCGAAAGACTAATCGAACCATCTAGTAGCTGGTTCCCTCCGAAGTTTCCCTCAGGATAGCTGGCGCTCGTAATGCAGTTTTATCCGGTAAAGCTAATGACTAGAGGCCTTGGGGCCGAAACGATCTCAACCTATTCTCAAACTTTAAATGGGTAAGAAGCCCGGCTCGCTGGCTTGGAGCCGGGCATCGAATGCGAGCCGCCCAGTGGGCCACTTTTGGTAAGCAGAACTGGCGCTGCGGGATGAACCGAACGCCGGGTTAAGGCGCCCGACGCCGACGCTCATCAGACCCCATAAAAGGTGTTGGTTGATATAGACAGCAGGACGGTGGCCATGGAAGTTGGAATCCGCTAAGGAGTGTGTAAAAACTCACCTGCCGAATCAACTAGCCCTGAAAATGGATGGCGCTGGAGCGTCGTTCCCATACCCGGCCGTCGCTGGCAGAAAACAAAATTTTCCAAGACATTACGCCGCGACGAGTATGGCATTTGAGCTCCAGTATGTATACATTCATTAAAAAATAGATAGATAGATTGATGGAGCGATGGATACATAAATAGATGGTGTGGCAGAACGGATGACACCACTTGTCACTGAGCTACAACGCCACATGGTAGATTGGGGTTCGATTCCTGGTCTGGGTGACTACACTGTGCTTCACCAATAAGAGTCCTTGGGCAAGACTCCTAACACCACACTGGCCTACCTGTAATATGATTACCCTTGTAAGTTGCTCTGGATAAGAGCGTCAGCTAAATGCCATAATTGTAAATAGATCCAATGAGAAAGATAAGTGGGTGAACACTCGTTTCCTGTCATCGTATGTCTTCGTCATTGACCCACTAATAAACGGTTTAAATCAGAAAAGGTCACAACCTTTGAAACCAAGTATATCTAAAGCAAGAGACTAAACAGCCAGTGGTTTCCTATAAGCGGTTTGAAAGGTCTCGGAAGGTTAAAGTGATTAAATATGTGCTTTTGTCAGATAGAAGGCAGGACTGCCTAAAACTCAGCAGCTGAAAACAAAACAGAACCAGCTGTAATCGTGTTGTTTGGTGGAATTATGGAGTGTTTGATCATGCATTAAGATAATAGGAGCCTAATAAAATGTTTGTGCATCTATTGATAAAGTGCATCAGAGATATATATTCCCCAGAGAAGGCATGTCCCTGTTATTACGGAACGACTCAGCAGCGGGCAAAGTCAGCACTTCCGCAGCAAGCCTGAGCTCAGGGGACTATGGGAGTATTCAGAGAAACCGTCCTACAGGACAGAGGGCAGAACAGGAGCGTGTTTGGATGCGAGACGAAGCTCCAGGAGTGCTCAGTGATAGACGCAACAGCAAACCTGAGGATCTCTGCTCACACTCGGTTCTGACTTGACTGCAGGCAACCTTATCAACCCCACTGCTCTCCTGTTCCACCACTCTGATCCCCTCCAAAATATCCTGAAGAAGAATTTTATATATGCAGGGCTGGTTCCTGTACCTGTAGCTGGACTGGCCCAGAGTTCAGCAGGTAGCGTGTGGGTTAAGAGGCCATCCGGCACAGCTAACTCATTGTTCCTTGTTTAAGTCATGTATTGTATTCAGGTATGAGTCTAGAACCAGGACAATTTGCAGGATCATAGAACCGGTATGGGAATAAACGTGCTCATGCTTCCTGATGTTGAGGGAATACTAATTTACGCATAACAGGATAACCTCTTAGGATAACATAGCAATGGGCTAGCAACACCTTAGCAACCACCTGGGACACATCAACAATTCTGCTGTTTGTCTCGCAAGCTACATACCACCATAGCTTAAAGCATGTCCCCACTGTCAGAAGTGCTTTCATTACAATCTGAGTTTGACTCGAGCACTTCTATAACTTCTATAAGCACAGTCTGGTCATGATTATTTTTATTCCCCGCTTGTTCTTCAGTCAGTCAGAGAGGATTCACACTCTGTCCCTCAGAAAACGGTCACTTTTTGTCCCGCTCCTGTCTGCATCCTAAAGGTTTTGTCCCTCTCCTGCCTGCATCGTAAAGGTTTTGTCCCTCTCCTGCCTGCATCCTAAAGGTTTTGTCCCGCTCCTGCCTGCATCCTAAAGGTTTTGTCCCGCTCCCGCCTGCATCGTAAAGGTTTTGTTCCTCTCCTGTCTGCATCCTAAAGGTTTTGTCCCGCTCCCGCCTGCATCCTAAAGGTTTTGTCCCGCTCCCGCCTGCATCGTAAAGGTTTTGTCCCGCTCCTGCCTGCATCCTAAAGGTTTTGTCCCGCTCCTGCCTGCATCCTAAAGGTTTTGTCCTGCTCCCGCCTGCATCCTAAAGGTTTTGTCCCACTCCTGCCTGCATCCTAAAGGTTTTGTCCCGCTCCCGCCTGCATCGTAAAGGTTTTGTCCCTCTCCTGCCTGCATCCTAAAGGTTTTGTCCCGCTCCTGCCTGCATCCTAAAGGTTTTGTCCTGCTCCCGCCTGCATCCTAAAGGTTTTGTCCCGCTCCTGCCTGCATCCTAAAGGTTTTGTCCCGCTCCCGCCTGCATCCTAAAGGTTTTGTCCCGCTCCTGCCTGCATCCTAAAGGATTTGTCCCGCTCCTGCCTGCATCCTAAAGGTTTTGTCCCTCTCCTGCCTGCATCCTAAAGGTTTTGTCCCTCTCCTGTCTGCATCCTAAAGGTTTTGTCCCGCTCCTGCCTGCATCCTAATGGTTTTGTCCCTCTCCCGTCTGCATCCTAATGGTTTTGTCCCGCTCCTGCCTGCATCCTAAAGGTTTTGTCCCGCTCCTGCCTGCATCCTAAAGGTTTTGTCCCGCTCCTGCCCGCATCCTAAAGGTTTTGTCCTTCTCCTGCCTGAATCCTAAAGGTTTTGTCCCGCTCCTGCCTGCATCCTAAAGGTTTTGTCCCGCTCCTGCCTGCATCCTAAAGGTTTTGTCCCGCTCCTGCCTGCATCCTAAAGGTTTTGTCCTTCTCCTGCCTGCATCCTAAAGGTTTTGTCCCGCTCCTGCCTGCATCCTAAAGGTTTTGTCCCGCTCCTGCCTGCATCCTACAGGTTTTGTCCCACTCCTGCCTGCATCCTAAAGGTTTTGTCCCACTCCCGTCTGCATCCTAAAGGTTTTGTCCCGCTCCCGCCTGCATCCTAAAGGTTTTGTCCCGCTCCTGCCTGCATCCTAAAGGTTTTGTCCCGCTCCCGCCTGCATCCTAAAGGTTTTGTCCCGCTCCTGCCTGCATCCTAAAGGTTTTGTCCCGCTCCTGCCTGCATCCTAAAGGCTTTGTCCCACTCCCGCCTGCATCCTAAAGGTTTTGTCCCGCTCCCGCCTGCATCCTAAAGGTTTTGTCCCGCTCCCGCCTGCATCCTAAAGGTTTTGTCCCGCTCCTGCCTGCATCCTAAAGGTTTTGTCCCGCTCCTGCCTGCATCCTAAAGGTTTTGTCCCGCTCCTGCCTGCATCCTAAAGGTTTTGTCCCGCTCCCGCCTGCATCCTAAAGGTTTTGTCCCGCTCCTGCCTGCATCCTAAAGGTTTTGTCCTGCTCCTGCCTGCATCCTAAAGGTTTTGTCCTGCTCCTGCCTGCATCCTAAAGGTTTTGTCCCGCTCCCGCCTGCATCCTAAAGGTTTTGTCCCGCTCCCGCCTGCATCCTAAAGGTTTTGTCCCGCTCCTGCCTGCATCCTAAAGGTTTTGTCCCGCTCCTGCCTGCATCCTAAAGGTTTTGACCCCGCTCCCACCTGCATCCTAAAGGTTTTGTCCCGCTCCTGCCTGCATCCTAAAGGTTTTGTCCCGCTCCTGCCTGCATCCTAAAGGTTTTGTCCCGCTCCTGCCTGCATCCTAAAGGTTTTGTCCCGCTCCCGCCTGCATCCTAAAGGTTTTGTCCCGCTCCTGCCTGCATCCTAAAGGTTTTGTCCCGCTCCCGTCTGCATCCTAAAGGTTTTGTCCCGCTCCCGTCTGCATCCTAAAGGTTTTGTCCCGCTCCCGTCTGCATCCTAAAGGTTTTGTCCCGCTCCTGCCTGCATCCTAAAGGTTTTGAGCCCGCTACTGTCTGAATCCTAAAGGTTTTGTCCCGCTACTGTCTGAATCCTAAAGGTTTTGTCCTGCTCCTGCCTGCATCCTAAAGGTTTTGTCCCGCTCCTGCCTGCATCCTAAAGGTTTTGTCCCGCTCCTGCCTGCATCCTAAAGGTTTTGTCCCGCTCCTGCCTGCATCCTAAAGGTTTTGTCCCGCTCCCGTCTGCATCCTAATGGTTTTGTCCTGCTCCTGCCTGCATCCTAATGGTTTAGTCCTGCTCCTGCCTGCATTCTAAATGTCTTGTCCCGCTCCCGTCTGCATCCTAAAGGTTTTTATCCCGCTCCCATCTGCATCCTAAAGGTTTTGTCCCACTCCTGCCTGCATCCTAAAGGTTTTGTCCCGCTCCCGTCTGCATCCTAAAGGTTTTGTCCCGCTCCCGTCTGCATCCTAAAGGTTTTGTCCCGCTCCCGTCTGCATCCTAAAGGTTTTGTCCCGCTCCTGCCTGCATCCTAAAGGTTTTGTCCCGCTCCTGCCTGCATCCTAAAAGTTTTGTCCTGCTTCTGTCTGCATCCTTAAGGTTTTGTCCTGCTTCTGTCTGCATCCTTAAGGTTTTGTCCCGCTCCTGCTTGCATCCTAAAGGTTTTGTCCTGCTCCCGCCTGCATCCTAAAGGTTTTGTCCCGCTCCTGCCCGCATCCTAAAAGTTTTGTCCTGCTCCTGCCTGCATCCTAAAGGTTTTGTCCCGCTCCTGCCCGCATCCTAAAGGTTTTGTCCCGCTCCTGCCTGCATACTAAAGGTTTTGTCCTGCTCCTGCCTGCATTCTAAATGTCTTGTCCCGCTCCCGCCTGCACCCTAAAGGTTTTGTCCTGCTCCCGCCTGCATCCTAAAGGTTTTGTCCCGCTCCTGCCTGCATCCTAAAGGATTTGTCCCGCTCCCGCCTGCATCCTAAAGGTTTTGTCCGCTAAAGGCCTGCATCCTAAAAGGTTTTGTCCCACGCTCCTGCCTGCATCCTAAAGGTTTTGGTCCCGCTCCTGCCTGCATCCTAAAGGATTTGTCCCGCTCCCCCCCCCCTCCCTGCCTGCCTAAAGGTTTTGTCCCGCTCCTGCCTGCATCCTAAAGGATTTGTCCCGCTCCCGCCTGCATCCTAAAGGTTTTGTCCCGCTCCTGCCTGCATCCTAAAGGATTTGTCCCGCTCCCGCCTGCATCCTAAAGGTTTTGTCCCGCTCCTGCCTGCATCCTAAAGGATTTGTCCTGCTCCCACTTGCATCCTAAAGGTTTTGTCCCGCTCCCACCTGCATCCTAAAGGATTTGTCCCGCTCCCGCCTGCATCCTAAAGGTTTTGTCCCGCTCCCGCCTGCATCCTAAAGGTTTTGTCCCGCTCCTGCCTGCATCGTAAAGGATTTGTCCCGCTCCCGCCTGCATCCTAAAGGTTTTGTCCCGCTCCTGCCTGCATCCTAAAGGTTTTGTCCCGCTCCTGCCTGCATCGTAAAGGATTTGTCCTGCTCCCACTTGCATCCTAAAGGTTTTGTCCCGCTCCCACCTGCATCCTAAAGGTTTTGTCCCGCTCCCGCCTGCATCCTAAAGGTTTTGTCCCGCTCCTGCCTGCATCCTAAAGGTTTTGTCCCGCTCCCGCCTGCATCCTAAAGGTTTTGACCCCGCTCCTGCCTGCATCCTAAAGGTTTTGTCCCGCTCCTGCCTGCATCCTAAAGGTTTTGTCCCGCTCCCACCTGCATCCTAAAGGTTTTGTCCTGCTCCCACTTGCATCCTAAAGGTTTTGTCCTGCTCCCACCTGCATCCTAAAGGTTTTGTCCCGCTCCTGCCTGCATCCTAAAGGTTTTGTCCCGCTCCTGCCTGCATCCTAAAGGTTTTGTCCCGCTCCTGCCTGCATCGTAAAGGTTTTGTCTGGCTCCTGCCTGCATCCTAAAAGTTTTGTCCTGCTCCCGCCTGCATCCTAAAGGTTTTGTCCTGCTCCCGCCTGCATCCTAAAGGTTTTGTCCCGCTCCTGCCTGCATCGTAAAGGTTTTGTCCCGCTCCTGCCTGCATCCTAAAGGTTTTGTCCTGCTCCCGCCTGCATCCTAAAGGTTTTGTCCCGCTCCTGCCTGCATCCTAAAGGTTTTGTCCTGCTCCCGCCTGCATCCTAAAGGTTTTGTCCCGCTCCTGCCTGCATCCTAAAGGTTTTGTCCCGCTCCTGCCTGCATCCTAAAGGTTTTGTCCCACTCCTGCCTGCATCCTAAAGGTTTTGTCCCGCTCCCGCCTGCATCCTAAAGGTTTTGTCCCGCTCCCGCCTGCATCCTAAAGGTTTTGTCCCACTCCTGCCTGCATCCTAAAGGTTTTGACCCCGCTCCTGCCTGCATCCTAAAGGTTTTGTCCCTCTCCTGCCTGCATCCTAAAGGTTTTGACCCCGCTCCTGCCTGCATCCTAAAGGTTTTGTCCCTCTCCTGCCTGCATCCTAAAGGTTTTGTCCCGCTCCCGCCTGCATCCTAAAGGTTTTGTCCCGCTCCTGCCTGCATCCTAAAGGTTTTGTCCCGCTCCTGCCTGCATCCTAAAGGTTTTGTCCCACTCCTGCCTGCATCCTAAAGGTTTTGTCCCGCTCCCACCTGCATCCTAAAGGTTTTGTCCCGCTCCAGCCCGCATCCTAAAGGTTTTGTCCCGCTCCAGCCCGCATCCTAAAGGTTTTGTCTGGCTCCCGCCTGCATCCTAAAGGTTTTGTCCCGCTCCCGCCTGCATCCTAAAGGTTTTGTCCCACTCCTGCCTGCATCCTAAAGGTTTTGACCCCGCTCCAGCCCGCATCCTAAAGGTTTTGTCCTGCTCCCGCCTGCATCCTAAAGTTTTTGACCTGCTCCCGCCTGCATCCTAAAGGTTTTGTCCTGCTCCCGCCTGCATCCTAAAGGTTTTTGCCTGCATCCTAAAGGTTTTGTCCCGCTCCCGCCTGCATCCTAAAGGTTTTGTCCTGCTCCTGCCTGCATCCTAAAGGTTTTGTCCTGCTCCCACCTGCATCCTAAAGGTTTTGTCCCGCTCCTGCCTGCATCCTAAAGGTTTTGTCCCGCTCCTGCCTGCATCCTAAAGGTTTTGTCCCGCTCCTGCCTGCATCCTAAAGGTTTTGTCCCGCTCCTGCCTGCATCCTAAAGGTTTTGTCCCGCTCCTGCCTGCATCCTAAAGGTTTTGTCCCGCTCCTGCCTGCATCCTAAAGGTTTTGTCCCACTCCCGCCTGCATCCTAAAGGCTTTGTCCCGTTCCCGCCTGCATCCTAAAGGTTTTGTCCCGCTCCTGCCTGCATCCTAAAGGTTTTGTCCCGCTCCTGCCTGCATCCTAAAGGTTTTATCCCGCTCCTGCCTGCATCCTAAAGGTTTTGTCCTGCTCCTGCCTGCATCGTAAAGGTTTTGTCCCGCTCCTGTCTGCATTCTAAAGGTTTTGTCCCGCTCCTGCCTGCATCGTAAAGGTTTTGTCCCGCTCCTGCCTGCATCCTAAAGGTTTTGTCCTGCTCCTGTCTGCATTCTAAAGATTTTGTCCCGCTCCTGCCTGCATCCTAAAGGTTTTGTCCCGCTCCCGCCTGCATCCTAAAGGTTTTGTCCCGCTCCTGCCTGCATCCTAAAGGTTTTGTCCCACTCCTGCCTGCATCCTAAAGGTTTTGTCCCGCTCCTGTCTGCATCCTAAAGGTTTTGTCCCGCTCCTGTCTGCATCCTAAAGGTTTTGTCCCGCTCCTGTCTGCATCCTAAAGGTTTTGTCCCGCTCCTGTCTGCATCCTAAAGGTTTTGTCCCGCTCCCGCCTGCATCCTAAAGGTTTTGTCCCGCTCCTGTCTGCATCCTAAAGGTTTTGTCCCGCTCCCGCCTGCATCCTAAAGGTTTTGTCCCACTCCTGCCTTCATCCTAAAGGTTTTGTCCCGCTCCCGCCTGCATCCTAAAGGTTTTGTCCCTCTCCTGCCCGCATCCTAAAGGTTTTGTCCCGCTCCCGCCTGCATCCTAAAGGTTTTGTCCCACTCCTGCCTTCATCCTAAAGGTTTTGTCCCGCTCCCGCCTGCATCCTAAAGGTTTTGTCCCGCTCCTGCCCGCATCCTAAAGGTTTTGTCCCGCTCCCACCTGCATCCTAAAGTTTTTATCCCGCTCCTGCCTGCATCCTAAAGGTTTTGTCCTGCTCCTGCCTGCATCCTAAAGGTTTTGTCCTGCTCCTGCCTGCATCCTAAAGGTTTTGTCCTGCTCCTGCCTGCATCCTAAAGGTTTTGTCCCGCTCCTGCCTGCATCCTAAAGGTTTTGTCCTGCTCCTGTCTGCATTCTAAAGATTTTGTCCCGCTCCTGCCTGCATCCTAAAGTTTTTGTCCTGCTCCCGCCTGCATCCTAAAGGTTTTGTCCTGCTCCCGCCTGCATCCTAAAGGTTTTGTCCTGCTCCCGCCTGCATCCTAAAGTTTTTGACCTGCTCCCGCCTGCATCCTAAAGGTTTTGTCCTGCTCCCGCCTGCATCCTAAAGGTTTTGTCCCGCTCCTGCCTGCCATGCCTATAAAGGTTTTGTTATGCTCCTCCAGGCTTCCCCCCCAGCCTGCATCCTAAAGGTTTTGTCCTGCTCCCGCCTGCATCCTAAAGTTTTTGACCTGCTCCCGCCTGCATCCTAAAGGTTTTGTCCTGCTCCCGCCTGCATCCTAAAGGTTTTTGCCTGCATCCTAAAGGTTTTGTCCCGCTCTCCCGCCCTGCCTCATCCTAAAGGTTTTGTCCCGATCCCTTCGCCTGCACTGGCCTAAAGGTTTTGTCCCCCCCAAATAAAAAAAGCTCCTGCCACATGCATCCTAAAGGTTTTGTCCCGTTCCTGCTTGCATCCTAAAGGTTTTGTCCCGTTCCTGCTTGCATCCTAAAGGTTTTGTCCCGCTCCTGCCTGCATCCTTAAAGGTTTTGTACTGCTCCTGCCTGCATCCTAAAGGTTTTGTTCGCTCCCACCTGCATCCTAAAGGTTTTGTCCCGCTCCCACCTGCATTGTAAAGGATTTGTCCTGCTCCTGCCTGCATCCTAAAGGTTTTGTCCCGCTCCTGCCTGCATCCTAAAGGTTTTGTCCCGCTCCTGCCTGCATCCTAAAGGTTTTGTCCCGCTCCTGCCTGCATCCTAAAGGTTTTGTCCCGCTCCCACCTGCATCCTAAAGGTTTGTCCCGCTCCAGATGCCTGCATCCTAAAGGTTTTGTCCCGCTCCTGCCTGCATCCTAAAGTTTTTATCCCGCTCCCGTCTGCATCCTAAAGGTTTTGTCCCGCTCCTGCCTGCATCCTAAAGGTTTTGTCCCGCTCCCGTCTGCATCCTAAAGTTTTTATCCCGCTCCCGTCTGCATCCTAAAGGTTTTGTACCGCTTCTGCCTGCATCCTAAAGGTTTTGTCCCGCTCCTGCCTGCATCCTAAAGGTTTTGTCCCGCTCCTGCCTGCATCCTAAAGTTTTTGTCCTGCTCCCGCCTGCATCCTAAAGGTTTTGTCCCGCTCCTGCCTGCATCCTAAAGGTTTTGTCCCGCTCCCGCCTGCATCCTAAAGGTTTTGTCCCGCTCCCGCCTGCATCCTAAAGGTTTTGTCCCGCTCCTGCTTGCATCCTAAAGGTTTTGTCCCGTTCCTGCTTGCATCCTAAAGGTTTTGTCCCGCTCCTGCCTGCATCCTAAAGGTTTTGTCCCGCTCCTGCCTGCATCCTTAAAGGTTTTGTACTGCTCCTGCCTGCATCCTAAAGGTTTTGTTCGCTCCCACCTGCATCCTAAAGGTTTTGTCCCGCTCCCACCTGCATTGTAAAGGATTTGTCCTGCTCCTGCCTGCATCCTAAAGGTTTTGTCCCGCTCCTGCCTGCATCCTAAAGGTTTTGTCCCGCTCCTGCCTGCATCCTAAAGGTTTTGTCCCGCTCCAACCCCCATGCCTGCATCCTATAAGGTTTTGTCCCGCTCCTGCCCGCCACCTAAACGTTTTGTCCCGCTCCCGCCTGCATCCTAAAGTTTTTCTCCCCCTCCCGTCTGCATCCTAAAGGTTTTATCCCGCTCCCGCCTGCATCCTAAAGGTTTTGTCCCACTCCTGCCTGCATCCTAAAGTTTTTATCCCGCTCCTGCCTGCATCCTAAAGGTTTTGTCCCGCTCCTGCCTGCATCCTAAAGTTTTTATCCCGCTCCTGCCTGCATCCTAAAGGTTTTATCCCGCTCCTGCCTGCATCCTAAAGGTTTTGTCCCTCTCCTGCCTGCATCCTAAAGGTTTTGTCCCGCTCCTGCCTGCATCCTAAGGGTTTTGGTCCTGCCTCCTGCCTGCATTCCTAAAGTTTTTTTGCCCGCTCCTGCCTGCATCCTAAAGGTTTTTATCCCCGCTCCTGCCTGCATCCTAAAGTTTTTGTTCCCTCTCACTGCCTGCCTCCTAAAGGTTTTGTCCCGCTCCTGCCTGCATCCTAAAGGTTTTGTCCCGCTCCTGCCTGCATCCTAAAGGTTTTGTCCCGCTGCCGCCTGCATGCATGCCTAAAGGTTTTGTCCCGCCTCCTACGCTGCCTGCAATCCTAAAAAATAGGTTTTTGTCCCCGCTCCTGCCTGCATCCTAAAGGTTTTTTGTCCCGCTCGCTGCCTGCATCCTAAAGGTTTTGTCCCGCTCCTGCCTGCATCCTAAGTTTTGGTCCCGCTCCTGCTGCATCGGTAATGGTTTTGTCCCGCTCCTGCCTGCATCCTAAAGGTTTTGTCCCACTCCTGCCTGCATCCTAAAGGTTTTGTCCCGCTCCTGCCTGCATCCTAATGGTTTTGTCCCTCTCCTGTCTGCATCCTAAAGGTTTTGTCCCGCTCCTGTCTGCATCCTAAAGGTTTTGTCCTGCTCCCGTTTGCATCCTAAAGGTTTTGACCCCGCTCCTGCCTGCATCCTAAAGGTTTTGTCCCTCTCCTGCCTGCATCCTAATGGTTTTGTCCCTCTCCTGCCTGCATCCTAAAGGTTTTGTCCCTCTCCTGCCTGCATCCTAAAGGTTTTGTCCCTCTCCTGCCTGCATCGTAAAGGTTTTGTCCCGCTCCCGCCTGCATCCTAAAGGTTTTGTCCCTCTCCTGCCTGCATCCTAAAGGTTTTGTCCCTGTCCTGTCTGCATCCTAATGGTTTTGACCCCGCTCCTGCCTGCATCCTAAAGGTTTTGTCCCGCTCTCGCCTGCATCCTAAAGTTTTTGAGCCCGCTCCGCTCCCTAAAAGGTTTTTTGTCCTCGCTTGCATCCTAAAGGTTTTGTCCCCCTCTCCTGCCTGCATCCTAAAGGTTTTGTCCCGCTCCTGTCCTGCATACTCAAAGGTTTTGTCCCACTCACGCCTGCCCTGGCTGCATCCTAAAGTTTTTGTCCCGCTCCTGCCTGCATCCTAAAGGTTTTGTCCCTCTCCTGTCTGCATCCTAAAGGTTTTGTCCCGCTCCTGTCTGCATCCTAAAGGTTTTGTCCCTCTCCTGTCTGCATCCTAAAGGTTTTGTCCCGCTCCCGCCTGCATCCTAAGTAAGTTTTTTCTCAAGTCCCCTCTCCTGTCTGCAAGTCCTAAGGCTTTGTCCCGCTTCCTTTCTGCAATCCTAAGGTTTTGTCCCTCTCCTTCTGCATCCTAAGAGGGGTTTTGTTCACCGTACTCGTCTGTCTGCAATGCCTAAAGGTTTTGTCCCGCTCCTGTCTGCATCCTAAAGGTTTTGTCCCTCTCCTGTCTGCATCCTAAAGGTTTTGTCCCGTCCTGTAATAAACCGTAACGATATTTGTCTCCAGCTCGTATCCAGCGCATGCATCCTGAAAGGTGTTTGTCGGCGCGTCGCGTACCTAGCCTGCATCCCTTGAACAGGTTTTGTCCCGCTCCCAGTCTGCATCCTCCGGGCAATGTCCCGCACCGTCTGCATCACTGAAGGATTTTTTCGTTCCCCGCGGCCTGGCATCCTATACAGGTTTTGTGCCGGGGTCATCTAGACCGACACGCGGGGCGGCGTTATCCACCAGCTACTTCCGCTTTATCCCTCAGAAGCGTTTTGTCTGGCTGCTGCCGTGTTGCATCCATAAAGTTAGGTTTTATGTCGCTGCCGTCTGCATCCTAAAGGTAATTTGTCCAGCTGATCGCCTGCATCCTAAATGGATTTGTCGTGCTCGAGCACTGCCCTGCCATGCCTAATCCTACATACAGCTCCTGCCTGCATGCTCCGGGTCTCTTATCCCGCGCCATTAGGCGCGCCCATGCATCCTCAAAGGTATTAATTGTGCGGGGTCGACCGCTCCTGGCTGTTGGCTCCAAAGGTTTTTGTCTAGTTCCCGCCTGCACTCCACAGCCTTTTTGCGCGCTCGAAGCGCAATCCTCTAAAAGGTTTTGTATATCGGGACGCCCTCACCGCCGCTGCATTCCTAAAGGTTTTGTCCCGCATGGTCTTCTTACTCTCCATGTCCATGCAAATCCTTAAAGGGTTTTCCCCGGGTTCTGCAGTCGTTCCTAGGGCGCTGCATGAAAACATCCTAAGGTGTTAGCACCGTCTTCACGCTCTAACATTCTGTCTGGGCGCCTGCCTGCATCCTACATAAGGCTCTTTGTTCTGGCTTACTGCCTAGCGACTCCCTAAAAGGTATTTGTCTGAGCATTGCCCTGCCTGGGCATCCTAACTTAGGGATTTATGTCTGGCTCCTGAGCCGGCCTGCATCCTAAAAGGTTTTGTCTGGCGCTCCTCGTCGCTACAGACTTGGTTTGGCTTCGTGAGCGCAGTGTCTCTGTGCATGTAAAGCCATGGTCCCGTTTTCGTACCATCTGGTTCATAAGGGTTTTGTCCCCTATGACTGCTCAAGGAGGGAGGCTCGTGCAGGTCATCTGCAAGCTTTGTTGTGTTGAGGCAGTCCTGCATGTTATAAGCAATTGTGTCAGGGCCTCCTGCCTACATCCTAAAGCTTTTAGCTGAGACTCTTTAGATCATTGACGATTGCGTCTGCTCCGCCTGCAGCCTAGTGCGGTTTTGAAAGGCTAATGCCTGCACCCGCAAAGGGCAAAAGAAAAAAAAAAAAAAAAAAAAACACGATACTATGAAATCTATTACCCTCGATAGGAGAACTGGTTTCCATTCTTGCACTACCCTTAGTTGAATCCAGTTGATAAGGCGCTAATCGCTAGTATAGTAATTGCACATTTTAATGATTAGCACTATACTAATATGTGAGACCTGATTATTGTGAATGTGCGTTATTGAGATTGGAACGGATTGATCACCCAACGATGAACTCTCATTTACTATGGCTAAGTTACCTATGCAGTTTAAAAGACTGTTTAGCTTTTAATAGACATTATACATCATTCAGGCATATGGGGCCGTGTTAAATTCATTATTATTTTTAAGGGGCTTATTATTTATAAATCCTATTGCGGGCTAGAATCCATTATCTACTGCAGTCGCTCGTTCTAACGCCGATTTTACTGCTGGCAACGGCGGGTTTACTATCTGAGCAAAATCTCTATGGTTAGCAGTCAGCCATGAGATCGCGCATGGTACGAGTGAACATTAGCTCAGCAATAAAAGCTCCGTATAAGCGGACGACAGTGTGGATGCCTATTTCGTGTGTATGATGACCTTAAGTGCTGTAATTCTTACGATTTGGGATTATGTTCTGATATTTTATACATGTCGCATCAGTGTTGTTTGTGTTTTCTTTTCTACATGCTTATGGGTTACGGACTCTGAATAATGCAGAAAGGACGGTTCTGGGGCTGATTCTGGCTTACCTTAAATAATTGTTGTGATTGGACTTTCTGGTTATATATGTTTGTGCTTTTGGGACCTAAATGTTAGTTTACCAGTTAATGCTGTAGAAAAGAAGCTGTTTATGTTTTCTGGCCTTCACATATTGTATGGCTACGAGAGGAGGGCTAATTTGATAAATTGTTGTGGGCATTCAAGTGTAATTGGTGGGCAGCTAAGTACTGGTTGGCTAGCCTCTTATCCTGTGTGTGTGTAATCGGTATTAATACTGAGATATGGAATGCCGTAATTAGCTAATAAACATTGTACTACAGAAGCCATTGACTAGCATATTTCTTCTATTCTGCTATTTTTCTCTAATTATTTTATTGTATTATTCTCTGGCTCAGCTATCCATTGCTGTCTGCAGCTCTCTCTTCCTGTAAAAGATCATCTTTTCTATTCTCTCTTCATGTATAATAAGATGCTAGCACTCCAGTTTTACTCCCTATGTAAATCATGACATCTTGAAATCCATCACATGAATACTATGGGCAGGTTCTTGTAGTTGTAGCGGAACGGCGGGTGCGAGATGAGGTTAGGGTCGCTATAAAGCATTATCACGGCTTGGCATAAAAATAAATAGAGGGGAAGAACTGTATATCAGTGAGGGGCGTACCAGTGGTTTTTTCATAAGAAGACAAAGTCATGACAGGTGTCGCTCAATACCAATCATGCACTAGTGCTCATCTTATACAGCAGCTATCTAAGATGTTTGGGCAGAAGGGCTCATATTACCGCACTAGCTCTACTGGACGTCGTGGTATGTAGAGTGGGCTCAAACGCCAAAATTCATGCATAGGACGCCAATGTTCCCCTTAAGTTCCACCGTATTAATGACTTGTGCGAAGCTTCTAAAGGTGTACTCTTGATCAGGAGAGACTGGCTGGTGAGATTATGCACAGCGAGCATGGTTTCTAAAAACTAAGGACTTTGCTCTGGAGGTCCATTTATGATATTACTAAAGATATCAAAGATCTTAATCTCTTATATGCTGATCTGGAAGTATTGCGATGTTCAACTGTTTCCAAGTAAGAATAGCGTGAGAGAGTTAATAACATTCGGAATCTGAAGGAATTCTGGTCCAACACAAAACGAGGACGCTAGTAACGCTAGTAGCTAAAGCTAAGTATCAGACAAGTCATGTATGCTGAGACTAATTGTGTTATATGTGGTCTTCTGAATTTATTCGGCAAGCAGCACTATGAATATTATTCTAACATGCTTAAAATATATTTTTATTTTATTAATATTTTCATATTTAATTTTATATATTAAAATAATCTTATATATTATTTATATTTCAGATAATAATTTTGGTTTTCCCGATTTACTTTTATACGTAATTAGTGATCAAGCTAACTGCAACTTGTGAAAACCATCGTTTAAAGCAAGCTATGATTGAACGGTTAAAAATCACAAGTATATGTTGATCACTTAGTGGCAGCCTATGCTAGCCGGACGCGGAGCACTCCTACTTCACCATTTGGTTGGGACGAAGGGTGCTGCCATTGTGTTTAAAAACATCGCTCCGAATTACTTCTGGGCCCTTAAAATACCATGTATCGATCTTATCAATTTGTATCTGTATCAGGAGAATAGCAGGGAAGGCATTTGTGGCAATAATGTAAGTGATAGCAATGAATTGTACTACTGGAGCAAGGGTGTGTGTTTCTATTTATATTTAACTAATGGAAACGTCCATCCGAATAAGAATCTTTTAGAAATTGGTAGAGGCGCCGTTTCCACTCAGCATCTGCAATTATCCTCTGACCCGTTTCCTTTTAGCCACTATCGTTCCCCCTCTCTTAAAGGTTAAATCTCAGCATGTTTTTATTTAGTGCATCTTTGTTCTAATCCCCTGACACACTGATTTGCTCCCACCTGAATCGTCTACGAGGCAGCCAAGTCACAGCAAGTCAAAGCGATTGCCTGTATGTGAATTTAGTGTGACAACAGCGGCGCAGCTTATTTAATAACCCCAAATGAATCCAGCTCCCGGCTAAGAAGGGGAAAGGCATAGATGGCTATAGACGGTTACTTGGACGGATGTGATCTGTGGTAGCGAATTTGCTTTGTCTGAAATAAAACTCCACGTTGTGCCATCCATGACATCAGCAGGCAATTGAAAGCTACTGGTCAATAGTTAATTACAGGTCATTATGTTCTTTTAGAGGCTGCTTACTTCTTTGGTCCATGTCTTTATGGACATGTGCTGGCCTTGCACTTGCAGGAACACTGTATCTTCTTTCATTTCATCTCTTCATTTACTGGACGGGAACAGTGCTTATTAATCAACAGAGAATAACAGTTTAAATGAGCCTATAGGCTAATTATCATCTGTTGTCAATGGCCAGATCTTAGAAAATGACTTACCCACAGCAGTGGAGACAGACACACGTGAGCTCTGGTCAATTATAATCAATGTCAACTGGTGGAGGATAACACTGAGTCACATTAAATTACCCGAAAGAGATCCTTATAAAGAAAAGCAAGCCAGTGTTTCACAGGAAACACCTTTCCACCTCTTCCGCGCTGTGTGTCCGTCATGAATGCTCTTTGCCCATACTTTCCTGTGGGGGAAGGCCGGTGTCCGAGCCTATGGTATCTCGAATCCAGAAGCTGAAAAGAGAAGTATTGTGTCTTGTATTTCACAGTAAGCTATCGGACTTTTTACTGCACTTCCTCAGGCATATGTGTAAGTGCTCCTTATGCTGAAGAAGGAAAAAGGATTGCACTGCTTATTATATACAATAGATATGATGCACTATCAACATGAACATGAGGGACAGAGCATGCCTTTCCAGTAAGAAATAAAAAAATAATAAACAAACGGGTCAGTTAGTTACACCATATGGCCGAAAATATGGTCGCTCCCACCTAGACATTGAGGTTAGGCGTTATAGCCACTCCCAGTTTGATGGGTGACTCTGGGTTTGGAGGGTGCCAGAGTAGAAAAGAAAAGAACACAAGTATATATGTACATATACATATACAGTGGAATATACATATACAGTGGAATATACATATACAGTGAAAAATACATATTCAGTGGAATATACATATACAGTGGTGTACAGTACACAGCGAAACGAAACAGCGTTCCTCCAGGACCAAGGTGCTACATAGAACAATAATACAATAAATACACACGACAATTTACAACATACGAAACAGCAAACAATAAAGACAGGGAGGGGACAGTGCAGATAGCCCACTGGTAGTAAAGACAGGGAGGGGACAGTGCAGATAGCCCACTGGTAGTAAAGACAGGGAGGGGACAGTGCAGATAGCCCACTGCTAGTAAAGACAGGGAGGGGACAGTGCAGACAGCCCACTGGTAGTAAAGACAGGGAGGGGACAGTGTAGATAGCCCACTGGTAGTAAAGACAGGGAGGGGACAGTGTAGATAGCCCACTGGTAGTAAAGACAGGGAGGGGACAGTACAGATAGCCCACTGGTAGTAAAGACAGGGAGGGGACAGTGCAGATAGCCCACTGGTAGTAAAGACGGGGAGGGGACAGTACAGATAGCCCAGTGGTAGTAAAGACAGGGAGGGGACAGTGCAGATAGCCCACTGGTAGTAAAGACGGGGAGGGGACAGTACAGATAGCCCAGTGGTAGTAAAGACAGGGAGGGGACAGTGCAGATAGCCCACTGGTAGTAAAGACAGGGAGGGGACAGTGCAGATAGCCCACTGGTAGTAAAGACAGGGAGGAGACAGTGCAGATAGCCCACTGGTAGTAAAGACAGGGAGGGGACAGTACAGATAGCCCACTGGTAGTAAAGACAGGGAGGGGACAGTGCAGATAGCCCACTGGTAGTAAAGACAGGGAGGAGACGGTGCAGATAGCCCACTGGTAGTAAAGACAGGGAGGAGACAGTACAGATAGCCCACTGGTAGTAAAGACAGGGAGGGGACAGTGCAGATAGCCCACTGGTAGTAAAGACAGGAAGGGGACAGTGCAGATAGCCCACTGGTAGTAAAGACAGGGAGGGGACAGTACAGACAGCCCACTGGTAGTAAAGACAGGGAGGGGACAGTGCAGATAGCCCACTGGTAGTAAAGACAGGGAGGGGACAGTGCAGATAGCCCACTGGTAGTAAAGACAGGGAAGGGGACAGTGTAGACAGCCCACTGGTAGTAAAGACAGGGAAGGGGACAGTGTAGACAGCCCACTGGTAGTACAGACGGGGAGGGGACAGTGTAGACAGCCCACTGGTAGTACAGACGGGGAGGGGACAGTGCAGACAGCCCACTGGTAGTAAAGACAGGGAGGGGACAGTGCAGATAGCCCACTGGTAGTAAAGACGGGGAGGGGACAGTACAGATAGCCCAGTGGTAGTAAAGACAGGGAGGGGACAGTGCAGATAGCCCACTGGTAGTAAAGACAGGGAGGGGGCAGTGCAGATAGCCCACTGGTAGTAAAGACAGGGAGGGGACAGTGCAGATAGCCCACTGGTAGTAAAGACAGGGAGGAGACAGTGCAGATAGCCCACTGGTAGTAAAGACAGGGAGGGGACAGTACAGATAGCCCACTGGTAGTAAAGACAGGGAGGAGACAGTGCAGATAGCCCACTGGTAATAAAGACAGGGAGGGGACAGTGCAGATAGCCCACTGGTAGTAAAGACAGGGAGGGGACAGTGCAGATAGCCCACTGGTAGTAAAGACAGGGAGGGGACAGTGCAGATAGCCCACTGGTAGTAAAGACAGGGAGGAGACAGTACAGATAGCCCACTGGTAGTAAAGACAGGGAGGAGACAGTGCAGATAACCCACTGGTAGTAAAGACAGGGAGGGGACAGTGCAGATAGCCCACTGGTATAAGTGCAGAAACGAAGTTAGCCCATCCAGTTGAATGGCAGCGTCGGGAACTCAGGAGCTCAGCCACGTCTCGGTGAAGACAAAGACACAGCACTCTCTAGATTCTCTCTGTGTAGTTCTCTGAAGTCGGATGCAGTCCAGGTTATTCTCCAGGGAGCAGACATTCGAGAGCAGGATGGACGGGAGTGCTGACCGAGTTAGCTAGCACAAACTCCAGCCCGCTTGCTGTGCTTCTGTAGTCTCGCGCACTGCATCCGGTGCCCCCTTATTCGGCTTCCGGCTACAGGCGAGGCCGCGATCTGGGGGGCTGGTTGCCGTAGCAGACCGAAACTGCATAGCGTCTCTCGTAGCTCATCGTTTATGGTGGTATGTGGTTGATTCCGGTAGTGTAGCAGTGTCTGACGGTCGTATACATGGACACCGGTTGTTCTCTTGTCCATGTTCCAAAGAATTTGAAGAAA
>JAMWET010001397.1:115000-142500 GCA_024036415.1 Prochilodus magdalenae | reverse complement strand
GCATTAGGTGTGGAAGCCAGAAGGTGGCGTCTCTGCTTTTTGAAGATGTTGTTCTTTTGGCTTCTTCGCATGGAGGCCGTCAGCGCACTTTGGAGCGGTCTGCACCTGAGAGTGAAGCAGCTGGTATGCGGATGACTAGTTCCAAGGCTGAGCCCATAGTCCTGTCCAAGGTCCTGGACAAGGCTGGTCTGCCTCTTCCGGATGAGGGGAGAGGAGTTTAGGTATCTTAGGGTCAGGTTCACAAGTGGTGAGAGGAGGGATGGTGAGATCAGCCACAGGAAGGAGGTAGCAGTAATGCGGTCTGTACACACACCATCCGCTGGATAGGGTGAAGAAGGAGTTGTTACTACCTGAGTCATTGTCTGTTTTATCCCCCACTCTCTTTCTTTAGAGGGCCTCATATGTTTTGAAGTGTGTTTGGATGGGTAATGGTCAAAACAAAAGAATGAGACTGCAAATACAAGTGTAAGAAATTAACTTTCTCCGCAGGGTGTCGGTACACACATCGCTGGATCGGGTGAGAAGCTCATTCATCCAGGAGAAGCTCCAATAGAGCTGCTACTTTCCTTCACGGAAAGGAACCATTCAGGTGATTCGGGTTCCCCAGGTCGTCTCCCGTTGAAGGTGTACCAGGCACGGCCAACGGGGCCAGACCCAGAGGTTGTCCCAGGAGCTGTCAAATATTTGTGCACAGTGGAAAGATGGACAGAGCTGGATTTGATCTTTTTCTCTTTCGGATTTACAAATATGTGCAGTATAGAATGCTGCTCACAGGACGCTGCTCACAGGACGCTGCCCACAGGACGCTGTTGGTCGAATAGTTTTGGTTGGCGGGCTAATCTTAGTCCAGCACTGAGCTGTTTAAGCACATTTAAACGCTCTGCATGGTTTTGTTTTTCATATAACAGTTCGTACACTCCTGCTTCAAAGGATCAGTTTGTAAGATGATGCCACCTGTTGAATTCATACTCCAAACAAATAGGGGGCAGCATATCGCCAGACAGTTGTGGTGTCCACTTCTACTGTAAGAAACAGGGACATGCACGGTCCCTTCTCCCACCTCACTCTATACCAGTTTAGCTCAAACTTCAACTCATTTCTTTTATTTTGTTCGCTGCCGAATGTGGTTTCTTCCAGAGATTAGGTTGCGGTGATTGCGTGCCAGTAGCTTCAGCCATTGTTGTGTTCGCTCTTCCTTACATTGGCTTGCTTTCCCTAAATGAATGCTGCAGCTTTTCCCTTTTGCCCAAACTTCCCTTTATGTCTAAAGTCCTTGGACACACAGTTGCTAGTCAGCTACAAAAGTATTTAGTAAACTCCAATCTTTTCAAACCTTTCCAGTCCGGCTTCCATCCATTCCACAGCACTGCAACAGCTTTAATCAAGATCATCAATGACCTGCTTGTGGCTGCAGATGCTGGTGCTCTCAGCATCCTCTTACTGCTAGACCTGAGTGCAGCCTTCGATACAGTTTGTCATTCCATTCCGCGGTCAAGGCAGCTGGGCGTTGATGGCACCGCCTTGGACTTATATCATACCTAACAAATAGAAAGCAGTTCATCACCTTCTCAGGTCATACTTCCTCTACCTCTGCTCTCACTCATGGGGTTCCACAAGGCTCAGTCCTCAGACCTCTTTTATTCATTGTGTACATCCTTACATCCTTACACGAATACCGTGTCACTTCAAACTTGACTTTCACTGGTACGCGGATGACACCCAGATAGTACTCATAGTACTAATATAACTTTCTTACCTGATGAAACATAATTTTCTGATATTAAACAGTAATAAAACTGAACTCCTTCTTATTGCATCCAAATCAACCCTCAAGAAAACTTCCTCTCACTTTATACATTAACGATGTAGCTGCCTCACCTTCCCCACTGATCCAGAATCGGGGTGTCATCCTCATTTAGGGCCCATATCAACTCTGTAGTCAAAACGTCCTTTTGCCGCCACGGAAACCCAATCCAAGCCATTCGGACTACTGCAACTCCTTTCTCCATTCACAAACCCCAAATAGTCCAGACGTAAAATACCGGATACGATTTCTCCTGCTCGCCTACAAAGCTCTGAACAACCTCGCTCCTTCTCACCTATCTGACCTTCCTCTTCCTTACCAACCCTCTCGCTCTCTCAGGTCTTCTACAGCTGGGCTACTCACAATTCCTCCATCCAACCTGCACGACCGAGCATTTTCCAGATTTGCTCCTCGACTCTGGACTCTCTCCCATCACTGGTCAAGCAGTCCAATTCACTCTCTGCCTTTAAACCTAATCTAATCTTAGGACAGATCTCTTCACACTCTCTTATAACCAGCCTCAAGACTAAACAGCCCCTGAAAGTGATCACACTCATATGGTCTACTTGTGTGTCTTTGTTGTTACTGGTGCTCTGTTTTCTATGTTGTATGATACCTGTGACTTTGGGTTCTGGAAAAGTGCTGTATAAGGATAAAGCATTATGGGTATTATTATTATTAGAGCCTTCTACGTCAGGGACAGGTGGTTGGAATATGTTAGCATGCTAATGTTAGCATGGTAGCAATATGTTAGCATGCTAACTTCAATATACATCCCAACAACACCATACGAAGCGATCTGAGATTAACTACTGATATAAGAACTGGTGGTCTTCCAGGTCTGGCACAACTGTTCCCACTTCCTCCATTAACTTTGACCTCCCTTTGTTTCCCATCTGTACATGAATTATTTCGTATCCAATATCCGAGTATCTCCTAGAAAAGGAACAACTTCCACTTAATGGCCATTTTGACTAGGCATGAATTAAACAAAGGGTGGCCTCTGACTTTTGCACAATACTGTAGCACAGTAGAACGAAAGGAGAAGAGTATGAGAGAATGGAGAACAATATACATAAACAGCGTAGCAATAAGGTGACTTCAGGTCGAGTGGGGCATCAGGCTCACTTAAGATTGTTGACACTGTGCCGTGTTGCCTTTGTCAGCCCGTGAGAAGTAACAGAAAGGAAGTGTGGCTGTATGTGTGCTGAATATGAATAAAGAATGGTCTCCAAGTAGTAAATAAGGCCGGCTGGTAAATGAGGTGGAGCCATGAAAAGATGTTGTTATGCAAATACGTTAGGGCCTGCACAGCAGAGGTGCATCACTGTGACACATAACGCTCCTGCAATTGCTCCTGCTCTTGTAATTTCCTATACTGGGTCACACATGCTCTGGAAAATAAAGGGTTCACAGAGGAGCCACTGTGGCTTTCTAGAAGGCCTCTGGATAGAAGGGCTGAGATTGTGTGAGTATAGGTGGGGCTAAGTGGCTGTGGTATACAACACGCATGGCCACAAAGCAGCTTTACAGAGACGCAAGCACAGGACTACAGTGGCGAGGTAAAACTCCCTCAGAGCAAGAGGAAGACACCTTGAGAGGAACCATGACTCAAAGGGGGAACCCTTCTTCCTCTGGTCCGTACTGGATAGCAAAACAAGCCCAAGAGCACCCGAATTAGATCAGACTGTACGGCTATATGCAGCACTGAACATAGAATAACCCAGCTGGAGATGGACTGGTGGCCTGCCCAGGGTGTTTTCTGCCTTTCGCTCACTGAACACTGGGATTGGCTCAGCACCCGCTGCAGCCCAGAAGGGTAAAGCGGTTTGGAAGATGAGTGAGTGAGTGGGTGGGTGAATGAGTGTGTGACCTAGTGACTGAGTGAGCGAGCGAGTGAATGAGTGTGTGAGTGAGTGTGTGGATGAGTGAGTGTGTGAGTGAGTGTGTGAGTATGTGAGTGATTGAGTGAGTGGGTAAGTGAGCGAGTGAGCGAGTGAGTGAGTAAGTGAGTGTGTGAGTGAGTGTTGTGAGTGAGTGAGTGAGTGAGTGAGTGAGTGTGTGAGTGTGTGAGCGAGTGAGTGTGTGAGCGAGTGTGTGAGTGTGTGAGCGAGTGAGTGTGTGAGCGAGTGACTGAGTGAGTGAGTGAGTGAGTGGGTGGGTGGGTGAGTGAGTGAGTGAGTGTGTGGATGAGTGAGTGAGTGTGTGAGTGTGTGAGCGAGTGAGTGAGTGAGTGAGTGAGTGAGTGAGTGAGTGAGTGAGTGAGCGAGTGAGTGAGTGAGTGAGTGAGCGAGTGAGTGAGTGAGTGAGTGAGTGTGTGAGTGAGTGAGTGTGTGAGTGACTGAGTGAGTAAGAGTGTGTGAGTGAGTGAGTGAGTGAGTGAGCAAGTGAGTAAGTGAGTGAGTGAGTGAGTGAGTGAGTGAGTGAGTGAGTGAGCGAGTAAGTGAGTGAGTAAATGAGTGAGAGTGTGTGAGTGAGTGAGTGAGTGAGTGAGTGAGTGAGCGAGTGAGTGAGTGAGTGAGTAAGAGTGGAACATCAGTACCTGCTGCTAAAAGCCCCCAGTAACGGAATAGCAGGAAGAATAAGAGAAGCGTTCCGTGATCAGTGGTCACCTCAGACTAACTTGGTCACGTTCGAGTGATGACCTCGTGCCATCGTTGCTGATTGAGGAGCATTGGAAGAGCTCATACCCAACAAGGTTAGGGATGATTGGCTTACAGCTCATTTTCTGATCTGGCCAAACTGAACGTTCTGCTTTTCCTCAAAGCCAATCAGCAGAGGATCTACTGTCTCGTTTTAGAGAACCTCTGGGTTCCTGAGTATGTCAGTTTGGGGAACCAGGGTTTTCACAGCTACGTAGGTTATTACCAGTATGGCTTCAGAATGTGGTCTGAATATTCACTAAGGTTTACAGGAGGATCGGCACTGTCACCGCCCGGGGTGATGGAAGAGAGAGAGAGGAGAACAGAGCAGCTGTTTTTGTGAGCTCACTGACCTCTGACCTCAGTGTGACAGCAATACAAACCACAGTACTGTCATACTGTACACATGACAAATCAATAACTTTATTATTAACAACCCATTCAGTTCAAGAACACCTCTATTACTCTATTCTCTCTCTCTCTCTATCTGTCTCTCTCTCTCTCTATCTGTGTCTCTCTCTCTCTATCTGTCTCTCTCTCTCTCTATCTGTGTCTCTCTCTGTCTGTCTTTTTCTCTCTCTCTCTCTCTCTTTCTCTTTCTCTGTCTCTTTCTCTCTCTCTCTCTCTCTCTCTCTCTCTCTCTGTCTCTGTCTCTTTCTCTCTCTCTCTCTCTCTCTCTCTCTCTCTCTCTCTCTCTCTCTCTCTCTCTATGTCTCTTTCTCTGTCTCTCTCTCTCTCTGTCTGTCTGTCTCTCTCTCTCTCTCTCTCTGTGTCTCTTTCTCTCTCTCTCTCTCTCTGTCTGTCTCTTTCTCTCTCTCTCTCTCTCTATCTGTGTCTCTCTCTGTCTCTCTCTCTCTCTCTCTCTCTCTCTCTGTCTCTTTCTCTCTCTCTCTCTCTTTCTATGTCTCTTTCTCTGTCTCTCTCTCTCTCTCTCTCTCTTTCTCTCTCTCTGTGTCTCTTTCTCTCTCTCTCTCTCTCTCTCTGTCTCTTTCCCTCTCTCTGTCTCTTTCTCTCTCTCTATCTGTGTCTCTCTCTGTCTCTCTCTCTCTCTCTGTCTCTCTCTCTCTGTCTCTTTCTCTTTCTCTGTCTCTTTCTCTCTCTCTCTCTCTCTCTCTGGTGCATGCTGGGAGGTGGATGGTGTGAGAGTGTGTGTGTGTGAGAGATTGGAGGTGTGCGGTGAGTGGGATTCTGGGCCTTTGCCTGTCCTGTTATTTTTCTCAACACAGTAAGTAATAGTTTAATAAACTATTGGCTGGTTTGTGGCAAACCGTGGTTCCGTGCGGACGGGTGAATCCGCCATAGACTTCGTGGCGGCGTGCGAAGATGGCGTCTCTCCCCAGTGGGGGTGCGCCGTCTCTGTCGCTCCGTCACGGGGCCAGGTGTGAGCCGGCGCCCGGCACTTCAGTGGAGGAGGTTCTGCTGGGAGTGGGGGAGCAGATCGGTTGTGAGAAAATCGTTTCTGCGTCGCGGATGAATAAAGCTGTGGTGATTTTCCTGAGTGATGAGACTTTGGTGAACCGCTTGGTGGAGAGCGGAGTTTGGGTGAATGGAGTGTTTCTCACGGTGTCGCCGCTGGTTGCGCCGACTGTCAAAGTGACTATTTCGAACGTGCCGCCGTTTATTCCGAACGCTGACATCGAGCGCGAGCTTTCCCGCTTCGGGAGGTTTTCCGGCGGGATCAGGATGGTTCCGCTCGCATGTAAAAATGCTGGTCTTAAGCACGTTCTGTCTTTTAGGAGGCATGCGTTTATGTTTTTGGAGGACCCCGCGCTGGATGTGTCATTTAGAGTCTGGCATGAGGGGCGGTCGTTTATGGTTTACGCTACTACGGGGGGTCTACGGTGCTTTGAGTGTGGAGACGTAGGGCATAAGCGGCAAACATGTCCTCATAAGGCCAATAGAGAGGAGGCTGCAGGCCCCAGCGCTGCCTCTGCGGCGGGGGTTAGTAACGCAGAGCAGGGCACTGGGGGGGAGGATGAGGCTCGCTTATCCACCGCTGGTTCGGAGGAGGCAGCGGTGAGTGAGGGGACGGGGGAGGAGCGTGATCAGGCAGGTGGAGCTGTAGAGGAGGGGCCTGAGACACACGAATCACAAAAACCAGGGCCTAGTGAGGAGGCAGGGCCTCCAGGGCCGTTAGACGAGGGAGTGCAGGTGAGGACGGGGAATGGCGATACGCAGGAGAGTGGACTGACAGAAGCTCCTGTGGAGGAGGAGGAGACTGATATGGAGGATGCAGGTGACGACGATACGGGCTCTGTGTTTTCTGGTATCTCTGAAGTGGGCTCTCAGCCAGACGAGGCTGATCTCTATTCTGTCCAGGAGATAAACACCTTCTTGGATGAGACCTATGGTAAAGTGGTTGATGTGAAGGACTTTTTTCCTGATGTTGACAAGTTTGTTTCTTCGGTAGTGCGGATCCAACGTCATGTAGGACTCAGTGTTGTGAGTAAGAAGAAGAGGTATCGGCTGAAGAATCTTTTGGCAAAAATACGGAAGCAAAAGGGTCCTTCTAAAGTGAGGAAATTACCAGTAAAATGACCACACTGCACTGGGTGTACCTCCTATTATTGGTTTACTGTCTGGGCCTGTCCTCTTAAATACATCCTCTCACATGGAGCTTCTTAGAGTGGGCTCTTTAAATATGAATGGAGGCAGGGATAGAGGTAAACAAGCAATGCTGTACGAGATTATTAGGCTAAGGAAAACCAATGTTATTTTTTTGCAGGAAACACATTCCACTAGGGATGATGAGGTTGATTGGGGATTATGGTGGGAGGGGGACTATTACCTAAGCCATGGCTCTAATACTAGTGCGGGAGTGGCTGTGTTGTTCTCCAGGTCACTACAGGGGGTGGTACTGTCAACAGTGGAAATTGTTAAAGGGCGTGCCTTGTTAATCAAGGCTGAGATTAAGGGGATTGTTTTCGCGTTTGTGAATGTATATGCACCGAATAGGGGCTCTGAGCGTTTTGAGTTTTTTGGGGTGTTACATAATGCTCTTTTAAACTATGTCGAGGCTGGTGTATGCATAACAATGGGCGGGGATTGGAACTGCACCACACAATTCGTAATAGATAGAAATGGAGAAGAGCCACACTGGAGGTCCAGTGAGAAACTAGCTAGTCTGATATCTGACTGTGACATGATAGACGTGTGGAGACATAAGAACGAGGGAGTTAGGCAATACACGTGGTTAAAGGTAGGAGAATCCAGAGTGTGTGGTGCTAGGTTGGACAGGTTTTATGTGAGTAGAGGGTTCTATAACAGGGTGGTGAGGACTGGTGTGTTTCCAGTCGGGTTCTCTGATCATCATATGGTCACTGTTGAGACTAGCGTCACGTCTATGACCCCTGCACATTATTATTGGCACTTTAATGTGCGACTGCTGCAAGACAGTGTTTTTTGTGGTAATTTTTCATTATTTTGGGATAAGTGGAGGGTTCAGAAACACAGTTTTGAGAGTCTGAGTCAGTGGTGGGATGTGGGAAAGGCTCAGATAAGAGCTTTTTGTCAGGGATATTCGGCTCACGCTGCCTCGTCAGTTCGTCTAGCCGTAAAGAAGTTGCAGCGGGATATTGAAGACCTGGAAAAGCGAATAGATGGTAATAGCGGGGAGGGACTCCAAGGAGTGTTAGCTGTGAAAAGACAGGAGTTGGGGTCTTACCTTCAGGAACAGGTTAAGGGGGCTTTGATACGAGCGAGAATTAGCTCTATTAAAGATGTAGATGCCCCTAGTTCATATTTCTTTAACTTGGAAAGGAAGGCTGCGCAGCAGAAGCAGATGTTCTTTTTAAGGCACGGTGATGGGACCCTGACGTCTGATCCAGCTGAGATGAGGAGCCTGGCGGTGCGGTACTATGCTGAACTGTATGGTGCCGAAGAATGTGATGGTGACAGTGCCGCAGACCTCCTTCAGGGCCTTCCACAGCTGAGTCCAGGTCAGAGGGAGGAACTGGACTCTGATATTGCATTTGAGGAACTCACAGCAGCGGTGAAGCAACTGTCTACTGGTCGCTCCCCAGGAGTGGATGGATTACCAGCTGAGTTTTATCAACGTTTTTGGACAGTGTTGGGACGGGACTTTTATGACGTGGTACTGGAGTGCTTACAGACTGGAATTCTTCCCACAAGTTGCCGGAGGGCTGTTTTGTCCCTCTTACCCAAGAAAGGGGATCTGGGTTTCCTAAAGAACTGGAGGCCTGTCTCTCTGCTGTGTCTGGATTACAAAATACTGTCAAAGTGTATGGCTAACAGGCTAAAATGCTATCTGGACACTGTGATTTTTAGAGATCAAACATATTGTGTACCTGAGAGGACGATCATGGATAACTTGTTTTTAGTGAGGGATGTGATTGATTTTGGTTTGATGAATAACGACAGGTTGGGGATTTTATCAATCGATCAGGAGAAGGCCTTCGATAGAGTGGATCATGGGTATCTTTTTAATACTTTGGCAGCGTTTGGGTGTGGGGATAAATTTGTAGGTTGGCTCAGGCTGCTGTATAATGAGGCGGCTGTGATGGTGAAAGTCAGCGGGGCCCTGAGTGTGAAAGTGCCAGTACAGAGAGGTATTCGTCAAGGATGCCCTTTGTCTGGTCAGCTTTACAGCCTTGTGATTGAGCCCTTACTGTGTAGGCTAAGACGAGATCTTAGAGGAGTTCCTACGACCAGTGACCCCAGTGGGACCCGTGTTTCCCTGTCTGCATATGCGGATGATGTCACGGTACTGGTCACTGCTCAGGAGGATGTGGAGGTACTCGAGAGTAGTTTAGAGGTTTATGAGAAGGCGTCCTCGGCCAAAGTGAACTGGGGTAAAAGTGAAGGGTTTCTAATGGGCTCTTGGGCCGGTATGGGTGCTCCCCGACTTCCAGGAGGGCTGACATGGGGGAGGGAAGGTTTAAAAGTTTTAGGAGTGTTTTTAGGGAGCACAGCATTTCAACAGAGAAACTGGGAGGGTATGCTGGATAAGGTGTCTGCCAGGTTGTCTAAGTGGAGCTGGCTGTTACCACGGTTGTCGTACAGGGGGAGAGTTCTGGTTGTGAATAACTTGGCTGCTTCAATGTTGTGGCACAGGATGATGGTTCTGGAACCTCCTGGGGAGTTGATCAGAGAGATTCAGCGAAAAATGGTGGCCTTTTTTTGGAGTGGCCAGCACTGGATTCGAGCAGCTGTGCTCTTTCTGCCGGTGGCGGAGGGAGGACAGGGTCTGGTGGATATACAAAGCAGAGTGAAAGCCTTCCGGCTACAATCAGTAAAACGGCTGCTCTACCAGCGAGATCTACCGTGGACTCAGCTAGCTGGTGGAATTCTGCACCGAGCAGGGGGCCTGGGATATGACCTTCAGCTGTTCTGGATTAGGCTAGCTGAGGTCAGTTTGTCTGGGCTCACTCCCTTTTATCGGTCACTCCTCCAGGTCTGGAAGACTGTTTTTGAGGTGTCTCGAGGTGCTGGACTTTCGGGGGCATGGATACGGGAGGAACCGTTATTGTACAACCCGTTACTGCAGACCAGACTGTTATCTTCCTCCAGTATTAGGGCTTGTCTTTTGAGAAGCGGTTGCACGAAGTTGGGGCACGTCCTGCAGACCAATGGCTGGAGGTCACCCACCGAACTTAGAAAGGTGACGGGACTGTACTCACCTAGACTGGTCACCCAGCTCCTAGAGGAGGTGGAATCAGTCCTGCCTGGCTGTTATCGAGAGTTGGTGGTGAGAGGAGGTACATTGGATAGACAAGCGGCAGGAGCTCCCGCTCCTAACTTGACCGTGAGGCTGGCGGTTCAGCTCGATCAGGAGGAGGAGACAGTCCCGGGAACGCTGTTCCACATTCCTGCACTGGGGCGGTTTCAGGAAGTCCCTAGGGACGCTCTTTATCTCGCCTGTGTAAAAGTAGCACATCAGGCGGTGTTGAAGCGTCAGAGGTTGTCACACTGGCCAGGATTGTTCGGACCAGACTTCCCCCTGAGGGACAGGTGGAGGTCCCTGTATAAACCTCCTATTGAGAAGCGTTCTGGTGACCTACAGTGGAGAATTATTCATGGGGCAATAGCTACAGACAGACACGTGGCGCACCTGAACCCAGCAGTAGTGGGACAGTGTAGGTTCTGTGGGCAGGACGAGTCAGTTGAGCACCTGTTTCTGAGCTGTGACAGGCTGGGTGGGCTGTTTTTATTTTTAAAAAGTTGTTTTGATGCTTTTCATGAAGAGTTTTCTAATAGAGTTTTTATTGCGGGGGTGAGATATCGGGTGAAAGTACGGAAGAGGGTGAGTCTGTTGAATTACGTCACGGGTACGGCTAAACTGGCCATATGGAAAACGAGAAAGAACAGGGCAGCAGGTGTGGGTTGTGTGGATCCTGAGGTGATGTTGAGGTACTTGATGGCGGGCCGGATTAAAGTGGAGTATGAATACTACAGGCTGGTAAACCGTATGGAGGACTTTATCCCTGTGTGGGGACAGGGGGGCGTACTTTGCCGTGTTGACAATGACCATCAGCTAGTCCTCCAGTTTTAAATGTGTCAGTGCTGTCTCTACTGGATCATGGTTACTGTTGGATGTTGTATGGAAACTGTATGGTAATAGGTGTTCATCATATTGGTAAATAAATTTGATTTGAATCTCTCTCTCTCTGTCTCTTTCTCTTTCTCTGTCTCTTTCTCTCTCTCTCTCTCTCTCTCTCTCTCTGTCTTTTTTTCTCTCTCTGTCTCTCTCTCTCTGTCTCCTTCTCTCTCTCTCTCTCTGTCTCTCTCTACCCCCTCTCTCTTTCCTTTCTCTCTATCACTCTCTCTCCCTTCTTTCTTTCTCTCTGTCTCTCCTTCTACATTTTTAGACTACACCACTGACACCTCTACTACTTCTATTAGTCTCTCTCTCACTCTCATTCTCTTTTTCTATCTTTCTCCTTTCTTTATTCCTTCTCTTTTTCTCTTTCTTCTCTGTCTTTGCTCTCTTTCTACACCCATTCTCTCTAACTCATCTCTTTCTCATTTCTCTCTGTCCTTTGTTTTTCTCTCTCCCTTCTCTCTCTCTCTACCGCTTTCTATTCTCTTATCCTCTCTCCTTGTCCAAATCTATCTCTCTCTCTATGTATCTATCTATCTCCCACCTACTCCCCAACCCCCTTCTTTCTTTGTCTCTATCTCTCCTCCTCCATTTTTTACACTACACCACTGACACCTCCAATCATTTCTACTAGTCTCTCTCTCACTCTCATTCTCTTTTCTCTCTCTTCCTCATACCTCTCGTTCTCTCCCTTTCACTCTCTCTCTTATTACTTTTTCTCTCTCCATTCCTTTTCTCTCTCGCCATTCTCTCTCTGTGCTTCTCTTCCTATACTTCTAAAGACTACCCCTCGGACACCTCCACTACTTTCTACTAGTCTCTCTCTCTTTCTCTCTTCCTCTATTTCCTGTCTTCCTGTCCCTTCTGTCTCTTGTGGTTCCTTCTCTCTCTCCTACACACTGCTCCGACACCTCTGCTCCCTTCTACTCTCCTCTTCCTCTTGCTTCTCTCTTTCTACTGTTTTTCTCTCTCTCTCCCTTCTTTCTCTCTATTTCCCTTCTTTCTGTCTCTTTTCTTTTTTACTTATCTAGCTCTCCCTCTCTTCCTCCCTTCTCTTTATCTTCCTCTCTCTTTCCCTTCTTTCTCTACCTCACTTATCTTTCTCTCTTCTCTCCCCCTCTGCCCATATCTCTATCTCCCCCCTCTCTCTCCCTCTCTCTCTCTCCCTCCTAACCCCCCCACCCTCTCTCTCTCTCTCTCTTTCTCTCTCTGTCCCTCTCGTGCGTGTTGGCGTTAGATCCTACTCGTCACTAAACTCTGCGCCTGGTGAGTTCGCTTGCTCTTCGGCTTTGCGTGCCGCACCTAAACCTGGAGCTCCGTTTCTGCGCACGTTGCGTAATTCAGGAGCGGAGGAAGCCCTACAAACTCTACCTGACATGTGTCCTGTGTTCTCTCAGTCCAGCTCCATTTAGCTCCACATCTCCACCACTACAGGACTACCCCGGGGTCGCTGTGCGCTCCGCTGCGCGTGCGAGGAGAGCTCTGGGGGAATTCAGCATGTCCAGCTGGCTGGCGCTCGCGCTGTGGATCTGGGTCCAAGTTTTCGGCAGGAGTTCAGTGGAAGCGCAGGTGAAGAAAGCCTTTCTCTTTTAAAGCACAGCGTGCCTCTCTCTCCTTCTCTCTCTCTCCTGAGTTTGACTGGAGGTTGAGGTATTTCGGAGTGACTCGTTTCCTCCTCCAACGCTGTTCCTGCCATAGCTGTGCAGTGAGAATCCAGTTATCCCCGTTTGCATGCACTGTTTTCATTTAAAGGGGAATTCCAGCATGTTTTAAAAGTCTGCTTATTTTAGTGGTTAAGGTGCACACAGAGTCAGTCAGAGTCGTCTGATGTGAAGTGAAGTACATCTGTAGAGGAACTCTGGAGACTCTGATGTCCTTACAATGGTGGTGATGGTAACCAGGGGTCGCAATGTCTGCAACACAGATATAGCCATTGAACCTATGAGGTTTCTCTGAATTATACCATGCAATGATAGTGATAAATCTGAAACAACAATAACAGCTAACACCCTGCATGTATCCCTCCACCATAAATGGGTTGAGATAAAAGTGAAGACCATAGATATCTCACTATTCCATGTATTGACTTTCTATGAGGGAGGCGTGCAACTCTTCAGGTCCCATCCGAGGCTTTATAAGTTCCTCTAAAACAAAGCATTCCACCCCAGACCGCTCCAAATAACTTTGTTTACATCTCAACCATTTAATTATATTGAATT
Source organism: Prochilodus magdalenae (assembly GCA_024036415.1). Lineage (NCBI taxonomy): Eukaryota > Metazoa > Chordata > Actinopteri > Characiformes > Prochilodontidae > Prochilodus > Prochilodus magdalenae. Next base: position 129,276 of record JAMWET010001397.1, on the reverse strand, counting down.
TTCTTTCGGGGAAATTTGGTGGAGTTTCCCTTCAATGCCATTCAGCCTAATAATGATGCTCCAGAGATGTTAATGTTGATAGAAGGCTGAAGCGCATGTAGACACCGAAAGCAGCAAGTTAGCTAAAGGCAGAATAATGGTGCTGTAATGAGACCAATGCTTAAGAGCTAATGCCATGCTGGAGCGAGGGAGCAAGAAAGAAAGAGTGACAAATAACAAACATGAAAACTAACGCAGGCTCGTTTTAGGGACGTTATCTCTTTGAAGGGAAATGCTGAATCATCTGATTGATTCTAAATAATCAGGGATGTCGCTTAGTCACCATACATATTCATGGTGCTCTGTGTTATGTCTAGGCTTAAACCATTAGCTGCATCATAAGAAAAAGCCTCTGAAGTCTCCAGACGAGCCTCAGCCTGGGATTTAGGCTGTTTCATCAGTTTCATATGAAAGCTACACTCCCAGAAACAAACCGAAGCTTTCAGGGTACGCAGCTGTTACTGGGGTAGGACTCTCCAGGGGACGTCTTCAGTACCAGTGATCAGGGAACATCCAGTACTGTAGACTCAGACGTTAATGCTAGCTATACGTTTTACATCGTCAGTGGAGCTGGAAGGGTAACACTTTACACTAAATGTTGACTAAGGAATGCCTAACACGCACTAATACATTAACCATGCTTAGCTAATGTTAGGTAAACTTGTTCCATGTATTACCTCATGCTAACTAATGCATGACCTTATCTTACTACTGCGGCCCCTAATGTAAAGTGCTATACCTCCTGCTTCATGGACAGCTTGCGTTAACGTCTGTTTTGGCTGGAAACTGAATAAACAGGATGGTCTCTGATTTCTGCACAGTACTCTATGTACCCCCGAGAATACCACCCGAGTAACTAATGCATTGCTTCATGTTGTTTAGTCTACACTTAATGTAAAGTGTTGCCAGTTATCTTCTATATACTGTCCGGACAAATGAACGAAACGAAGGGTCTCTGACTTTTGCACGCTGCTGTTATTGTACTGTTATTGTCATTTTATGGTATAAGGCACTAATGCGTTTCATTCCTCTGGGATAGTGAATGTAGTGCACCTGTGCAGCTCATTTAAGGTGTACAGATGGATCATGAGGACCGTTCTGTACCTATAAGGGTGCGTACACTCCTTGAGGAACATGACAGTTCCCCTTTTTTCTGACAGTGTATGGAATGATATTGGAGTGCATTCTCATTGCAGCCTCCGTTCCTTCATTGTATGTCCTGTTATGCATTCGGATGGGATGAATGGGTGAATAGCTGGATAGAAAATCTGTATACTGTGGCTTTGTGATAGAGGGATCACAGTGAGCTCAGTGAACGGAGTGTAACCATCAAGATACATTCACTCAGAGTTATTTCTTCCATATGAAATCACTTAACGGGGACGTGGGATGCTAATAAATGCTAATAAAATTATTAATGGTATTTTTGGGGTGTACTACAATAGAAAAATCAAAATGTTTTGATTTATTATTATTATTATTATTATTATTATATATATATATATATATATATATATATATATATATATATATATATATATATATATATATATATACACATACATACTTATATTATATATTATTATATGTTTAAAAAATAATATATATATATATATATATATATATATATATATATATAATAAATCAAAACATTTTGATTTGTCTATTTCTATATATATATATATATATATATATATATATTATAAACAATAATAACCTCATATACAGCATGAGGAAAATAGCTCCTGTGTCCTCAAGGCCTGCCTTTCCATGAAACCAGTGAGCTCTGATTGGTCAGCTTCTGTACGTCGCTCTAATTGGTCAACCGCCAAAGTGGTTCTGTCCTTATACAGCCTCCAGTAGTTGCTGTACGTAGTGTGAGAATGTGAATATGAATGACTTGCTGGTATCCAGGCAATACGATTTTGTTTTGAGATGATGTCATCTTGTAACTTTGCAGAAATGTGAACAAAAGTTACATATCACACTCAAGGAAAAGGGAAAAACCGGAAAGGCATCTTGAAGCCAAGCAGTCCTACAGATCTACCTTTCTGTGGGCCTGGTTCCAACCAGAGTCTGCCTCATAACTGCCTCTAGCTTCTCAAGAACAGCGGGCTGAAAAATGTATTGTATGAAAATATCGTCCACCAAATGTCTGAATGTTTGATCCTGGAGGTTCCCATCTTTAGTGTTGCACTGGAGCTGCAATGTTAATGAAGAAAGGTTTTCACAGTTAGCTTGGTGTGAGCTTAATGCTCAAATCACCCCAGCCCCAGCCTCAGATTGGATATTTTCTGTAAGCTGTGTGGTTTCGGACACTTTCATGATTTAATATTTTGTATAGAATTAGAAATAATGGGGACCAATTGTTATATGTACCAGTTTATAGATTTGTTTCTGTTTTTTTTAGGGGTTTATAGACATAGAGCCACATAAGCATGTTAACTTCAAACATTAAACCCTGTCTTAGTACTCATGAGGGTGAGGAATGGAATTCTGGAGCTGCCATTAGTTTCTCCTGAGGTTTAAAGGGTTAGGAATCCATGGTCATCTCTGAGGCACCATAAACCATATTGTATGTATGACATATTGTGTGTCATAAGTCTTATAAGTCCTGCATAGGAGGCAAAAAAAAAAAAAAGAACCCCAATTTACAGTACTGTGCAATAGTCAGAGACCACTCGCAATTTATTTCATTTCCAGTCGAATCTGTAAATAAGTTATTCATTTTTAATGAGATGTTAGTTATTAGATTTAAGTCATGTATAAGGAATGACCATGACCAAAGACCTGGTAGACCACCGAAAGCCTGAGGCCCTGTACGAAGCATGTCATATATCATTCCTGTATCCATACATCAACATTGTTCCTTCATTCACGTGTTGCTTTATCCGTCTCTTCCACCGTGAGTTGCTTCCCCTGTTGGTTTATTTGTCTGTCCATCCATCGGTCTGCATGTGTACTAGCCCATTCCTTCAGCCATGGCTTCAGCTGTTTGTCTACCTGTCCATCCGTCAATCTGTGACCAGGTACCGTCACGTGCAAATGAGTGGTGAAGTAGGAGTGTTGGACAGAGTGCTGTCAATCAAGCTGCTTCTTTAGCCACACCCACACAGTTCTCAGATAGGAAGGATAAGCAGCTTTACACTGAGAAAGTTTTGATGGGATGCAGCCTGTCAGTACAAACAATAGGGGGCATCATATCAACAGCAAATGCACAGTCTGGCCTTCTCCCTCTTCATTCCTTACTATACATTCATTCGTTCATTCATTCATGGATTCGTTCATTCATTCATCTTCTTAGCTGCTTTTCCTTCAGGGTCGTTGGGGGTGCTGGAGTCTATTCAAGCTCTCATTGAGCAGAAGCCAGGAAACACCCTTGACAGGCTTCCAGTTTGTCACAGAGCGGGCGGGTGGGCACACACACTCACACCTAGGGGGCAATTTAGCATCTCCAGTTCACCTGACTGGATGTCTTTGGACTGTGGGAGGAAACCAGAGCACCTGGAAACCAGAGCAGTCCTTACCAGTGTAGAATGAATGTTGCACAGCATCGAACCTCAACCCCGAATCTCGGAACAATGGACTGACCGTTCCAGTGGTCAGCCTCACTGATTATGTTTGGGATTACTAGGATCATAAGAAAGTGGAATACACAAGCAAGTTCTAATTATTGGGGGCAGTCGTGGGCTGGAGGTTAGGGAACCAGCCTTGTGACCGGAGGGTCGCCGGTTCAATTCCCTGAACTGACAGTAACGACTGAGGTGCCCTTGAGCAAGGCACCTAACTGCTCCCCGGGCGCCGTGGATAGGGCTGCCCACCGCTCCAGGTAAGTTTGCTCACTGCCCCCTAGTGTGTGTGTTCAGTAGTGTTCAGTGTTCAGTTTATTTCATTTCAAATGGTGGTTTCTTTTTTTCTGAAGCTGAAAAGTGAATCACTCAGTAGCTGCTCTGATTGAAAATGGCATATTGTATTCTAACAGAGATGTTATATTAATTATTGGTCCTATTTGTCATTCAGTGTTCAGCTTGTGCTTTTGCATGGTGTCAAAAAGGAGCAACAGGACTGTAATATAACGGCAAGACGTGGTCTGTTCTTTACCTGCAGCAAGTGGACCCTGAGGTGGGGCTCACGGCACAGGAACAGGTTCTCCTGCTGTATGACATCAAACTCCAGTGTCTCCAGAACATTTCTGAGCATGACCCTGCAGGTAGGCCATACCCCCTCCTTTCGCCTCCACACGGACTGCTGTACAGAGCAGTATGTTTTCTTTTATAATCTCTTTATCTGGATCACTCAGATCGGGAACCGCATGAGTCAGTACCTCGGTGCTCTGTGGATGTGACGTATGAACATCCAGCAGAACATGAGAGAGATGTTATCGCTGCTTTCCTCCAGCCTTGTCAGAAATGACACTTTCGGATGTGAGCTAGGCCAGTCGGTTGATGTGATGTGTTCTGGAACATGTTATTTTAGCTTTGCCTCGTTTCCAGTGAAGCCTTTGTTTAGATTTTTATTGCAGGAGACTGTATTGCTGCTTTCATCTAACAGCATTTCAGGTTATTCAAAAGGTTCGAGGAAACCATCTACCCCAGCTGAAGAAAGCAAAAAGCCTGAGGTCAATTTGAAGTGTGAGATTTGGAACTGGTAGAGAACATTGCTGTGGCTCATCTAAAATGTTTTTCTTGCTTTGCTGCGTTTTATAAAAACGTTTAATAAAAGATTTTTTACTGCAGCCAGATGGTCAGGTACACTGCACATGGCCTGAGGGGGGTAATCCCTATGAGGCCCACTCGTATCACTGCCTACCTATATTAACTCTGATCACCCATGGGTAATCATGCTAACAACGTAGCCTCACCAGACAAAAATTAGCCACCTTGTGTGTTTAAGGTGGTAGTAACTTCTGGATGATGGGACTATAAATACCTGCGGGGTGTGAGAGACAAGAGTTATAGAAGGAGGTGCTACAGTGCAGGGAATGTCTCGTTCCATGTGTGGAAAATGGCTCTGAAGCAGATGTTAATGATTGGCTAAAGGGAGTGATGCATTTGGGCATGGCCAAAGACCATAGTGTGAAGGAAGTAGCTAAATCTGCAGGTGTATGGAAGCGTACGGTCATACAAGTCTACCGGCAGTGACTAAACTCCCAGTCTACAGGAAACTCTCCTCAGATGTGTGCAGGGAAGGCATCCACCAAATCTGGCCCAACTGCACAGTTTCCTTAATGCAGGAGTGTCTGAACTTTGATGTCGCCTACATCCAGAAACTTGTCCAGTCCATGCCATATAGAAGCGTAGCTCTTATTGGAGCTTGGAGGTGTTATACCCTATTAGGTAAGTTACAGCCACAGGTGACTTTGTCCAGTGGCCTTACCACAACCGTTTACCAAAAGCCTACATCAGTGTTTCATAAGCAGCTCTAAATAGACCTTCATCTCTCTCTTATTCAGAATGCACCTCATAAATAATGGTGGGCGTTTTTGAACAGATGCTTGACACTCTCTAAATTACATCATGAGACCATGAGAAGCAAAAATGCAACCTACATCTACGACTGAACTTTGGAGGTGTGGAAACAGTATCCCCGCATTCCCTGAAAAGAACAGAAGCTGTGGACAGCATGTGTGGTGTTACTGATATCTGACAAATTCTGGATCTAAATGCTCCTTCAGGTTCTGAAAGCAAACACAACATCACAACCTGTGGACCTTTTCATGACCATGTGTAAATTCATTCCACTCCAGTCCACTGGTTCGGATGTGAGGGTCCAAGCCTCAACTGCCATGACTAACGCTTTTGTCTTTTACTGCTAACTGGTTATTTTAGCTCTTTATTTGTGATGAGGAAAGAAAGAAGCAATGGCTGCAGGTGATAGTGAGTGGTTGGTGTAGCTCAGTGGATAACACCACTGCCTGCCAGGGAGCCACCACTGCATGTGGGGTTTGAATCCCGGTCTGGGTGACTATGCTGTGCTACACCAATAAGAGTCCTTGGGCAAGACTCCTAACACTACATTGGCCTACCTGTAATATGATTAACCTTGTAAGTCACTCTGAATAAGAGCATCAGCTAAATGCCGTGAATGAATGAATGTAAATAAATGTAGTGAGTTCTTACAGTTCTTAAATTAATTAAGATAAACTAAGTTTGGCACCAGTTGTGGTTGGCCATTTTTCCGTGCTGCCCAGTTTAGCTAGTTATCTTCGCTTTAGCAAGCTTGTTAGTGTAATGTTGACCAAACACATCAGACACTTGCATATATCTAAAAAGGTTTGGGGTTTAATCACAAAAGGACAATCCAGAAAAGTAGTCAGAAAACAGTCTAGGCTCTAATACCAGATACATGGTGAAGACATCAGGCAAAGTGAAAAACAAGCAAACCAGAAGAGCAAAGAGTCCAAACAAGCAAAGTACACATCAACAATCAAAAGATGGCGTCAAAAATCAGAAGCAGGTCAAACACACAGCAAAAACAGTCATCAAGAAAGTAGATAAGTATGCAAACAGGAAGTCAGCTATACCTTACAAAGAACGGTCTGCAACAAACAGGTATACATGCACCAAGCAAACAGACAACAGGTGAGAGCCATCGGTACACAAGGGAGAGTGATCTGTAGACTGACTCACTGGACATGTGACAGTGATTTCATACCCCAGAGACTCATGGGAGTTGTAGTGTGGAGGTAAAGCAAGAGCAGAGGGAGAACTGGGGAGTGTGACATTTAGGTAGTTAAAGTTTAGGCACCCCTGTTCAAAATACTGTGACTGAAGCAGAGAATGAAGCAAGTATAAGATTTCCAAACATGATTTCCCGAAAGACTTTTAAAGAGGATTCATTTCTTTAATATTTCATTTGGCATGTATCCCAGCTTGTGAGCATTTCTTTCCCGATGGGCTGGTGTTTTACAGTACATGCAGGCGAGCTGACTTCTCCTGCTTTATGGGCATCAGTGATTTAACTGTTTAGAGGCCCCCGTGGCTGCTGATAGTCGGGACAAAGTTAGAGGGGTCAGAATATTTACAAAGCATTGAAATTTGCATCACCTGGCCTTTCCCAATGATTCCTAATGGTGATTGTGAACAAACCACAACCTAATTAGATCTGAGACCTTGGTAAAAGTTATCTGAGAGCTCAAATCTCTCTTGTGTGGCACTTCCTTCTTTTTTTTTGTCCTCTAGATTCATACAAAATGCACATAATAGACCAATAGAGTTTAACATTTTGAAAAGTTGGTTTCATCTTAACAGACATTTTGATCAAGGGTAACTATACTTTTGCGATCATCAATCCTGACAACCGAAACATGAAGAGGCGGTCACGTAGCAAGAAGTCCCCTATAAAGCCTTTTCCTTTCGGCATTAATTTGTATGGGTGGCCTATACTTTTTTTCTTTGGCCACAAGAGCCTGGCTACTGTTTTACAGTATAGGCCGGCATGCTGACTTCATAATAGTAAGGCGTTGATGTGTGAGACATCTCCATGTGCTGGTTGCATCATCTCCACTTGTGACTGATTACCAAATCAAGCCTGCTGTTTTGCTGTGGCATGACATAAGCCGAACAGGTGGATCTCTTACTTAATGTTGGCACTTCTGTGAGAATTCCACATTACAAGCTCTCCGGAATTAGATATCTATTAGACTGATAGGTGGATATTTGGCCTTGAATGCACTTTGCTCAACCACCTGCAGAGCACATTCAGGAAGGAAAGCAGAAACACAATCTGGCAGTTTGAGTTGGAGCGTGTCCTCACATAAAGCATCCAGACTGAATCGGGATGCAGCTGTTTGAAAGTTTAGGCACTCGGAGTGTATTGTTGCTGTTCTGTGATAACTTCTAAGTTCACTCCAACGCGGTACTGGAATCTTGTGTGTTGATCAATAGGGCTCCGATGCCGATACCATTCCGACCCCTTGAATTGGAAAAGGATCCCACAATGGTACACCCATTGTCAAAAGATAGGGAATATGGGAATGGGAAATATCTATTAAGCTGCATATACAGAAGTAGTGTCTCTCAGTATGGCGTCGGCCATACGCCACACGCCAGACATCTCAGCAACTCTCAGAGTTCTAGAGGTTCCTAATGGTGTCCTGTGATAATCCATTCCACGCATCCTGAATATCCTCATGCAGTTCCTGCAGATTGTGTACCTAGGGGAGGAAGTGGGATCACACCAGGCCTTCCGGATGTGTGACACATGACAACCACACCAAGTCTCCACCAGGCCAAAAGTAGGACTCGTCACTGAAGATGCCCCGCTCTCATTCTGAGTCACCAATGAGACAGTCAGTCATGACACCATTGCAGTCTTGGTGACGTTGACGTGGTGTTAAGGGCAGTCATCGTAATGGTCTGTGTGCATGTAGTCCTGCATTATGCAGCCAGCAGGGGGAGTCACGGAAGGCATCACTGCTGAATGTCTGCAATTGTGGCTGTTGGGCCACTCTGTGCATGTCAGACGCTGCATCTCTGAGCGACCTCTCTCAAATTCTTCCAGCTGCTCATATTGCTTTTGAACTCTTCCATTAGGAAACACTTCAGCACAACATCACATCAAGTCAGAATGGGAAGCATGCATAACGGGACAACCTTATATAGTCAGTCAAAGCCCGTCCTTGCTTACAACACATCCGTGGCTGAGCTTGAAACTTGAATTAGTCACATGTCTCATGATGTCAAGTATACCCATCAGGCTTCATTCCTGTCGGTTGATTCCTTCTGGGTTCCACTATTTGTAGTCTGATAACTTTATGAGCTATGTATTCACCTTATCACCGGTTCTCAAAGAGAGCAAAACTACATCTCCCATCTCCTGTGGTGAAACATAGTAATCATTATTACTAATTGGATAATGACCTGTCAAATTTGATAAGCAACTGCTAAATATAGTCATGCAGCAGAGGGGAAAATGCCTCTCCAGCTAGTTAATCTACTTTAATCAGGGAGCTCGAAACGTAGGAATAAAATAATAACATAACCATATCATAAAAATGTTTTCCTGGAAACGAAGAACCAGCTCTGGGAGAGTTACAGCTCTCACATCTGAAAATGGTAAAAAAGAAGGAGCTGTACTTAAAAGGGCTTTTATAATGATCCGTCTGTTTCTCTACACACTTTGTTAGTCCCTTTATAATAGCCAGGACCCCCACAGGACCACCAGAGATGGTCCTGTGGGGGATAGGGGATAGGGGATCATAGGGGATCATTCTCAGCACTGCAGTAATAGTGTGTTGTGCTGGCGTGAGTGGATCAGACACAGCAGGGCTGCTGGTGTGTCCCCTCACTGTCCAATCAGACACACCGTCTATATGTAAATGTAGTTCACTAGTTGCATACTGTGGTTGTGACCTGGGGAGGGGCAATTTTTCAATAACATTGGACTAATGTTCTCCTGTGCTTGTGTTGGTTATTAACACTGTGTGCACATGCGATCAGGTTCAGGCCCCCCCGTGCACTAGTGGCTCTGCTATTCTACCCAACACTGCAAGCCAAATACGGCAAGGATACCCCAAGTCTGAAACCTGAAGCATGGAGTTCAGCGGTGAAGGAATCTCTGAGAGGCAATGCCTTTAGTAAACAGTTATAGTGCATTATGAACACAGGTTTCATATGAAGGGTTTCTGGGAAGGGTGTGTTTGTTTTGATGTTTGGCTGGAATATTAGCAATTGTTCTCCAGAATTATTTACTTAAATTGACCAAAAATACCAAATATGGAATGGCCAAATATGTTTATAATTTAATCTACTATCCAAAGAATGTGCAATAACTAACTGCTACCTCACCTGTCTATTGTCTGTTTAGAATATACAGTTTTTATAGTCTTTTATTATATTAAAAAAAAAATGTAGGCAATGTGTATATATGTATATTGTCAATTTCGTTGTACACTGTGCAATGACAATAAAGGCATCTTATATAAAACATCACCTCACAACAAGGTTCTATACGTGGTCTTTAGATGTCATACACTTAGAAAATCATTTTCATTTCTATGTTACTGTTACCGTGGTAGCAGTTTCACCAATAATGTTAATAACAGGAAAAACTGTATAGTATAGGATTCGTCCATCTTGATCGACAATTCGACTATTCGTCTACGTTGTTTTTGTACATTATCTAGTAATCAGTAAATCAATCTGCATACGGTTCAGATCTGATCTCCTCATTTAGAAAGTCAGCAGAGTCGCAGGAACATATTTCTGAATTAAAGAGGCGGGGCTTATGATGAACGATCTGAACTGGAGCCTTTAGTTACAGGATATAGAGTCGGGCAGCAGCGCGTATACATGCTAAACATTAGCGCTTATAGCTTATAGTCGTATTAATTTCACTTCTAACAGCTTCTTCAGTAGGAGGACCCTTCGCCTTTCATCTCTCATAAATAATGAACTGCTATAAAACCAGATTAGTCCATATTTAAATTATTTATAGATGATAAGAAGAACGGTAGACCTGAAACCGTTTATTATATTCCCCACGCTGAAATAATGATCTCTCGTTTATCGGCAGGCGTATTAAGTGACTGTGCTTATCCTTAAATAAAGATAATCTCAGCTGTAGACGAATAAATATAAATATCTGCAGTCTAAAATAATACAATTATAATAAAACAAACATCTCCAGTCCATTTCTCCTTCACCGCAAACAGCCATCATGTCTAAAACGAAAGTCAGCTCCCTCGTTTGAAGCAGTGTTGGATGTCTGACTGAATGACGAGCAGAATTAGGTTTCATTTGTTCGGGGGTCTCTTCTTCAGAAGCTCCTCCAGTCTTTCTCTGAGACATCGCTCCCCCCCTCTTTCTCAGTTTTGCGGCTTCCTAAATTTTAAATTTGGATTCAATTTTTTAGCAAGGATACGTCACAGCCCAGCTAGAACTTTAATATATATTTATTATTTCCCTTTAATAATTATTATAATGTCTTTCTACATTCTTAAAGTTCTTGTGCATTTCTGTAAGCTTTAGTCTGTTTTACGGGGAGAAAAGGTCACTGATGTCAGTCGACTTGAAGGGTCTCAGTCGACTTAAAGGGTCTCCGACTGACGATTCGAATCGCCGACTTCTAGAGGGCAGCCCTAGTGAATTATGTCACTTATAGCATTATGCTCTATAAACCCTTATACTGATGTGTTATAATGGTTCATGACTAGTATTATAAAGGCTTTATAGCATTTTATAAACACACTTATAATGCTTTACGGAGACCTGATTCCTAGAAAGCTTTGTGGTAATAGCGTGGGTGGTAATAGCATAACATACACATACACTGTAACATGGAGGCTGAGGCAGGTTGCAAGTGCGGAGTTGTTTCATTGAGGGTTGTTCAGGAATCCTAATCAGAACAGGCAGGGGCCAAAACACATCAGTAGAGACAAATACCAAAACCAAGAACCAAAAGCAGGGGTCCTAGATCAGCTGCAGGTGGGTGAGTCAGGGTGGAGCAGGAAAAGAAGGCATGTGCAGTGCTGCACAAGCACCAGAGGAGGCAGTATAGGACAATAACCAGCTTCCACTGCCTTCTAAGTACATTCAACTTTCAAATGACAGTAGCATTTTACTTTATAGATGGTTAATAAGTAGGTAATAATTTGGTAATATTACGGTAACAAATTGTCTTGAATAAAAAGGCAGTTTTGATTGAGGCACGCTGAGCTAAAATCAAGGCTGGGTTTATTTACCAGGGTGAAAGTCAGGCTCAAAAACCAAATCCAAGCAAACATAGTACAAAGGACAGGCAAAGTCAGGTACGAAGAGACAGGCAGAGGTCAAAACCAAATGAGAAATCAGAACAGGCAACCGATAAGAAGAGAAGGGCGAACCAGAGATCAAACAGAGTCAGAAAGCAGAAAGTCAGACTCAGTATCACTAGGATAGGCCGCTCGGTAAGGTAACGGAGTTGGCAGTACTTTGCAATGGGTGCGCGTGAACCCGGAGCTTATAAGTAACCAGACCAAATGAGATGCAGGTGTGAATAATTAATACTCTGGTGATGAAGAACTAGGAAACGGGCAGTGATTGGGCAATGACAGACATGTGACTAGGGCATCATCGGGTAGTGGGTTCTGGGAGTTGGAGTTCGGGAGATCAGAGGCAAAGGGGAACCTGGAAGCGTGACTATTTCGACCCTCTCTCTTTCTCGTCTCACGCCTGTGGTTTGTTCGCTCGTGCCACTGATCTCTGCTTTCCAACCCTCTTTCTAAAGTCTTGGTTTACGGCTCTGCTCTACCACTCTGTTGAGTCTGCCTCTCTTCTTTATGCGTTTGTGGATTTCGACCCTTGCTCTCCCATATCGTTTGTAACGGTTGATTACATGCACTTGACTATGGCGCATGCGAGCTGAGCTGTAGCTCTCTGCGCGGGACGAAGGAGTTAGTGTAGCCTAGCCTCCCGTCTGATGCAGCTGCTTCTAAGTTACTCCGGACAGTAATGGTGAGATGTGTGGTTACTTGGGCCAGTAAACACCACTTCTACCTGCATGCGGCGTGTATCTTTAGAGTCCCAGGACGAGTGCCTTTTCCCGTGTCTGGCTCCTGCACTGCACCTTTTCACCCTTACACGTTTCATGAGCTGGTATTGTCCCTGTGCGTTGCTGTACCGATCTTTGTTGCTGTGTAAAGCTTCTGGATAGTTTATTAAAAGGTCTTGATACTTTGGGTCTGCTAGCATCGGGCCTAGTCCTTATACCGTTTAGCCTCACCGTAACTACTGCCTGTAACATCACAGTGTCTGGCCATTTAAATACATAACAGGTACGAACTAAAACAGAAAGAACTGACTTAGTATTTTACAGCCCTGATACCGGATAATCACAGCAGAGCTACTTCACTGACCTCTAACATGTAGGTCAGGTGTAGCTCAGCGGATAACACCACTGCCTGCCAGAGAGCCACCACCACATGTGGGAGGCTGGGGTTCGAATCCCAGTCTGGGTGACTAGGCTGTGCTGCACCAATAAGAGTCCTTGAGCAAGACTCCTAACCCCACATTGGCCCACCTGTAACATGATTAACCTCGCAAGTCGCTCTGGATAAGAGCGTCAGCTAAATGCCGTAAATGTAAATGTAATATTATATACATGTAGTCTATTATTATTCCCTCTCATTGTTCATTAGGAACTGTAACATAAGCGGGTCATTTTAAGGTATATAAAAGCTGTTACTGTTTTACTGATATCCGCATTACAAATATCTGCATATAATATTTAGGAAAGTGTTTGTTACTGTAAGGTGGTGTTACTCGTTGTGGCCTCTAGATGGCAGTAGGCGCGCTACGCGTTGTTGTCTTCCACTGTTCGCTCAGGAAGGCACATTGTTATGAGGTGTTCGAGCGTTGCTCCAAGAGTAATTTTAGTAAATCTTTAAAAAATATTCAACATCCACCATTACTTTGCACATATTATGGATGGATGCCATGTTATGTTCCATTATTATGCATATTGAGCTATATTTTTCTGTAATCGTATTCATTGGTCGATATTTTTGCTACGTAAAATTAATGTGGTGTAACTAGTGGCAAAATTTATTTATTTTATCAGTTTTACTGTATTGTGATGTGTTTTAGACAACTACAAACCCTTTTCTTAAAGCATTTTTTGTGATTTGTTTTGTGTTTGTGGTTTACTGTGAGGACATGTGTACACTTTAATTAATTTGTGGCACATTGTTATGTGCTTTCCTGAAGTTGCTGTCTGTGAAACCAACAATAAAGGAAGAACAGCGCCACCAGCTGACACACCGCATTTCTGCGCTCCTGGTCCCTTTATTATCATTAAAACACAACGCAGAGCCCAGCTAGGGAGCCGAGACGAAGGGTTACATTACCATTGTGTTTCTATTGCATTACTGCCATGTTACAATTACTACCACTTCAATTGCTCACTTATTGTACATAAAAAACTATAAAATAATCAGGCAATTTTTAGGTAAATAAAATATTTTACTATTTCATAATGTCCTTGTTAACACTCACTGCAATTTTTAATATATTGTTTAGTCACAACCTGAAAATTGGGATATAATTAATGATTAAACAATAATATAATATTACATTTACATTTTACATTTAAGGCTTTTAGCAGATGCTCTTATCCAGAGCGACTTACAACCGTGCTTAGTGTTCTGTTGGATAGTATTCCAGCTAGTACAGGAAGTGTAGAGCCTAAAACTCACCATGAGCTCAGACACTGCCCGAACAGGGGGCCAGTGCTGGTACCTAGAGATTAATACACACATA
>JAMWET010001397.1:87500-110000 GCA_024036415.1 Prochilodus magdalenae | reverse complement strand
CTATCTATCACATATAGGCCAGTCATGGCTGTGTTAAAGAGCTCCACAGAGCCTTGTATAAGTCCTTGCTTTTTATAGTAACATGAATGTTCTGTGGTTGGTATGGCACAGCGGGTAACACCACTGCCTTCCAAGAGGCCAGACTAAGCCTGCCTTGGCAAGCATACCACATTATACCTGTAAGGGTTCTCTGGAAAGGCTGCTAATGCTACATTTACCTACCTCTAATGTGATTAAAAATGTAGGTCATTATCACACATGCCTGCCAAACGTTGATCAGGCATTCTGTTTAAACCACCACATGGAGACGGGACATGTGTCATAGATGACTGATCACATACTCCCCCAAACAACCCCACAACCCCGCCCCCACCCCGAATCAGATCACATATGGGACGTGCTTTCGAACACATGTCACTCACACATGACCACGCCCCCGTCCTTTATTTTCATTTCTGAAAGGTGGCATCCCTAATCCTCATCGGGCCCTTGGCTCAGGCCAAGTCAAAAGCCAGCCACTGGGCTTGAGTCCTCCCTGACTATGTGTACATGTGACTGTACTGGCAACAAACTGGAGTGGAGTTCTAGCACCTGTGCGGTGGTCAGGAAATGACAGAGTCGTCTGAACTTGCTTAGGAAGCTGCGGTCCTTTGGACATTTGGGACAGCCTGTTGTTGCTTGTGCTATATTCTATGCTGTTGTCAACATAGAGTCAAAACTCGGTTGTGGACTCTCAATAAGCTGCTTGCCATCATGGACAATGCGCCACGCTGCGGTGAACAAACAGAGAAGACCGTTCAGCTGTAGACTGGTACAGCTGTGCTGTGCTAAACAGTGTGAGATCTTTTCCTCCCACTGCAATATAACTCTACAGTGGGTCTCCTTATTGCAGGGACACTACTGATCTCCTGCTGCCTGAACTGTGTTGAGTCATATCGTACCGCTACTTGTCCAGGTTATCGTATTACATCATTACTACCCTGCACCCACTATGTTAGTTTTTACTTGACCTCCTGCAGTTACTACACCTCCACTGTATTTCTGCCCTCTAGATCTAGATTCTGTCCTCATATCATATTTTATTGATAGTCTTTATTACATCATATCTCTATAGTGCAGTTATACATGTGCTGTTCTTATTAATGTACAAGCATATGTATGTATATATACTGTCAGACAAAGTATTTACTAAACTTAGTAATTTAGTAATTACTAAACCCCCAGCTGCTCCTACTTAGCTACTCCGGACAAGTGTCTTCTTTGGGGGCAGTTGGGGGCTGGATATTAGGGAACCAGCCATGTGATCAGAGTGTTGCTGGTCTGCTTCCCTGAACCGACAGTAACGATCTAAGTGTCTTTGAGCAAGGCACCTAACCACCGAGTGCCATGGATAGGGCTGCCACCACTTTGGGCAAATAGGGGTGTGGCCACCACTTCGGGCCAGTTGTGGGCTGACTTCGAGAGCGACGTGTGCAGAACTAAAAACCAGGAATGGTTTATTAGAAAACAGGCAATCACAGCAAGCACCAGTACACAGCGAAAACAGCTAAATCAGAGTCAGGGACAGGCGGAGGTCAGAACCAGGTAGAACAAGCAGCGAGGGCGAACAAGTTTACAGGAGAAAACCAAAGAGAGAAAGTAGAGATACAAACCGTAGAGTCAGGACACGAGCAAAAGGGATGAGGCGAAAGAGTAGTAGAGGAACGAAGGGAGTCGGAAACCAGAGTAAGACCATACGAGGAAAGAACGCTCAGGACTGCTAACCTAGGTTTGGCAAAGCTTCGCAAAGTGTGAGTGTTTGAGAGTGGCTGAAATACAGGAAGTAATTCGATACAGCTGCGGTTAAAACTCGGGCTTCTAGAGCGAATCACAGAGTCCGACCGGGGGGCACATAGACATGACGTCATCGAGCGTGGCCCTCTGGGAAGTGGAGTCCTGAAGAGCGGAGAAGCCGGGAAGACGCGGAGGCGTGACATATACATACCTCTCTTGTCGTCTTCTTCTTCTTATTATTACTCTTACTATGTTTATTAGTACTACATCCACCAAGGCTTCTCCTGCATATGTCTACTACATTACATACTTCATACATGTACAGGTGCTGGTCATAAAATTAGAATATCATAATTCCATTTAAAAAGTGAAACGTGTATATTATATTTATTTATTGCACACAGACTGATATATTTCAGGTGTTTATTTCTATTTTGATGATTACAACTGACAACTAATGAAAACCCCAAATTCAGTATCTCAGAAAATTAGAATATCACTTAAGACCAATACAAAAAATGATTTTTAGAAATGTTGGCCAACTAAAAAGTAGGAACATGAAAAGTATGAGCATGTACAGCACTTAACACTTAGTTGGGGCTCCTTTTGCCTCAATTACTGCAGAAATGCGGCGTGGCATGGAGTCGATCAGTCTGTTGCACTGCTCAGGTGTTATAAGAGCCCAGGTTGCTCTGATAGTGGCCTTCAGCTCTTCCGCATTGTTGCGTCTGGCGTATCGCATCTTCCTCTTCACAATACCCTATAGATTTTCTATGGGGTTAAGGTCAGGCGAGTTTCCTGGCCAATTAAGAACAGGGATACCATGGTCCTTAAACCAGGTACTGGTAGCTTTGGCACTGTGTGCAGGTGCCAAGTCCTGTTGGAAAATGAAAACTGCATCTCCATGAAGTTGGTCAGAGCAGGAAGCATGAAGTGCTCTAAAGGTTCCTGGTAGACGGCTGCGTTGACCTTGGACCTCAGAAAACACATTGGACCAACACCAGCAGATGACATGGCACCCCAAACCATCACTGACTGTGGAAACTTTACACTGGACCTCAAGCAACGTGCATCCTGTGCCTCTCCTCTCTTCCTCCAGACTCTGGGACCTTGATTTCCAAAGGAAATGCAAAATTTACTTTCATCAGAGAACAGAACTCTGGACCACTCAGCAGCAGGCCAGTCCTTATTGTCTTTAGCCCAAGCGAGGCGCTTCTGACGCTGTGGCTTGACACAAGGAATGCGACAGCTGAAACCCAAGTCTTGCATACGTCTGTGCATGGTGGTTCTTGAAGCACTGACTCCAGCTGCAGTCCACTCTTTATGAATCTCCCCCACATTTTTGAATGGGTTTGGTTCCACACTCCTCTCCAGGGTGCGGTTATCCCTATTGCTTGTACACTTTTCCTTCCCTTCGCCTCTCTATTAATGTGCTCGGACACAGAGCTCTGTGAACAGCCAGCCTCTTTAGCGATGACCTTTTGTGTCAATGGTCGTCTTTTGGGCAACTGTCAAGTCAGCAGTCTTCTCCATGACTGTGTAGCCTACAGAACTAGACTGAGAGGCCATTTAAAGGCCTCTGCAGGTGTGTTGAGTTAATTAGCTGATTAGAGAGTGGCACCAGGTGTCTTCAATGTTGAACCTATTCAGAATATTATAATTTTCTGAGATACTGAATTTGGGGTTTTCATTAGTTGTCAGTTATAATCATCAAAATTAAAAGAAATAAACACTTGAAATATATCAATCTGTGTGTAATGAATGAATATAATATATAAAGTTTCACTTTTTGCATGGAATTACTGAAATAAATCAACTTTTTCTATTCTATTCTAATTTTATGACCAGTATATGTACTCTTTTGATAACCTGTGGAGCTTTTCTGTAAGCCCGCTCTTTGTATTCTGATTAATGTATATACTGTACATACTGTTCTAGTACTCTGCTCACTGTTGCTGGTGTCAGTAGCTCTTTTGTAACTCTTACTGTGACACTATAATTTCCTTTGGGATTAATAAAGCTGCAATAGTGATGGCATTTTCTCTGTAACTGGTAAAGTCAGTAATGTGAAGGTGTGCCCTTGCTGAGACAGGCCTTCTAGAGCATCCCCTACTATACACAATGTGTAGATTCTGCAGCCTCCATCTAGATACATGAGCCTAACAGTGTCCTAAAAGCAAACAAGTGAACAAGTGACAGCAACAAAAAACAAAACCTTCCCTCTATAATCAATAAATCGGTCTGCACAAGTTGTGAGCGGCAAGTTGTCGGGTAATCTAGCTAATAAACGTATGCCATGGGGAGGAGCTCATGGATCCATATGATAATCCCATTAAACCATCCGGACTAAAGGGCAACGTTGCTGGAAGCTAGACGTGACATCGGTTTGTTTTGTGTCACTGATTGACACATAGTTTAGGTTCGTACGCTTAGCAGATGCCGAGCTGCCCAACACCTGAGTGGTGTACTGCTATATTAACATTCGTACTTCTAAAGCCAGACCTCCAATGCTCCAATAGTGCAGCAGATGTTAGGTCTATGGTTTGTCCACATTTTGACTTGATGTGCGCTGTTTATTTCCGGTATAGATATCGTTTAGGCTTTTGCGAAGCAATGTAATACAGCATTTGGACTTTTGCTTGCTGTTTAGATAACTGCTGTCGTCTACAGTTTCATAAAATACTGTTCATAATGCAACACCAGCAGCTGCATCCTAAGTAATCTAGATGCTCAATTCCCAATTCACAAGTTTTGTTTTTGGGGTGTAAACAGAACTGTCAAACATGGACGTTTTACTAGGACTTGCAAGTGCATATGTTATTTTGTACACTGGTTCTCCAAAGCTTGAGTGCCTTCACATTCCCATGGGCATGTTGTTAAGGATAGAGTTGAGGAAACTAAGCCAGCATGGTCTTATCAACAGATGTTCAGAAATAGTTATAATATACAAATATGTTCTTCCAACAAACTAACACGTACATGTATATACGTATATATATATACATACACACACAAACCGGATTCCAAAAAAGTTGGGACACTAAACAAATTGTGAATAAAAACTGAATGCAGTGATGTGGAGGTGCCAACATCTAACATTTTATTCAGAATAGAACACAAATCACAGATCAAAAGTTTAAACTGAGAGAATGTATCATTTTAAGGGAAAAATATTTTGTTTCAAAATTTCATGGCGTCAACAAATCCCAAAAAAGTTGGGACAAGTAGCAATAAGTGGATGGAAAAAGGAAATTGAGCATATAACGAACAGCTGGAAGACCAATTAACACTAATTAGGTCAATTGACAACATGATTGGGTATAAAAAGAGCTTCTCAGAGTATCAGTGTCTCTCTGAAGCCAAGATGGTAAGAGGATCACCAATTCCACCATTGTTGCGCAGAAAGATAGTTCAGCAATACCAGAATGGTGTTACCCAGCGTAAAATAGCAAAGACTTTTAAGTTATCATCATCAACCGTGCATAACATCATCAAAAGATTCAGAGAATCTGGAACGATCGCTGTGCGTAAGGGTCAAGGCCGTAAAACTCTACTGGATGCTTGTGATCTCCAGGCCCTTAAACGTCACTGCACCTCAAACAGGAATGCCACTGTCAAAGAAAATAACAGAATGGGCTCAGGAATGCTTCCAGAAAGCATTGTCAGTGAACACAACGCACCGTGCCATCCGCCGCTGTCAGCTGAAACTCTACAGTGCAAAAAGGAAGCCATTTCTAAGCAAGCTCCACAAGCTCAGACGTTTGCACTGGGCCAGGGGTCTTTTAAAATGGAGTGTGGCAAAATGCAAGACGATTGAACAGTTAGAGGCCTGTATTAGACATGAATGGGAGAGCATTCCTTTTTCTAAACTTGAGAAACTGGTCTCCTCTGTCCCCAGACGTCTGATGAGTGTTGTAAGAAGAATGGGGGATGCCACACAGTGGTAAAAATGGCCTTGTCCCAACTTTTTTGGGATTTGTTGACACCATGAAATTTTGAAACAACATATATTTCCCTTAAAATGATACATTCTCTCAGTTTAAACTTTTCTATTCTGAATAAAATATTAGATGTTGGCACCTCCACGTCATTGCATTCAGTTTTTATTCACAATATATATATACACAATGTGTGTATGTACATTCATGATAAACTTGATGTGCCTAACAATCACACCCAGGATGCTTGAGTGCCGTTTGTATTTCAGACCTAATTATACAAAGTCAGTACCTGACCTTGCTAATGATCTTGAGGCTGAATGCAGTCAAGTCCTCACAGCAGTATTCCAACACACAAGTGTATCTACAGACTATTGAATCCGCAGGCTTACTAACATCTCCCATATTCACCGAAAGCACCAAAGCTACAAGTGTTCCTGTGGAGAACATTTGCATGTCCATCATGCGAGTGATGAGTGGTGACCCTGTGACACCCTTGAGGTGTGAGCACGACAGCAGATGCGAGTGTGTGCTTGCGGGCATCACAGAGCATGTTGAGATGATTCAGATTAGTGAGTCAACAGTACGAAAATAAAGGAGGAAAATAAAGACTGTGGAGTTTTTTGTTTTGGCACAAAGATTTCAGAGCTGCTATGTGAGAGTTGGTTAAACCCTGCACTCCAACTGTTTGGATGTTCTGCCGCTCAGTCTTTGCAGGACCAGACCTTATCTTAAGCTGCTCTTTGAAAAACATGCTTTCACAACCACAGCTGTTCCAGCTAATCCATAATTGAACACGTACGGCCAGCAAGTCAACGAGCACAAGCTGACTCAAACACTCCACTGCTGATTCCTCATATTAGATGGTTATGATTGTGTTGGATCTGGGATTATTTTTCCATGTCACTCTTTCAGTTTGGATAAGTCATTTTGACTTAGTTGGGAGGTGCAGCAGAATTTAACTGTGGAGGATTAGATTGTGGGGAGTTTGATAACCTCACTTCTTGTGTTCTGCCAAATATTACATTTTCCCATATTCGGCATTGACAGCAGCAGGGGAAACTGGATTTTGATTTTTCTGACAAACCTGGATCAACCCAGCATTATACAGTGTCCTGCTGCATTTCTCCACCCTAATAAACAATCTACCCTACTGAAGCTCTTCTCTTCAATTTTGTCGGCTAATGCTGTCACAGTTTGTGAGGCTTTATGTCGCCATCGAGAGTGTCCTGTTTGGTGAATACAAAGCTTCACCAAAAACTGCCTACCTTGTCAATAAGTTCAGGTTGACTGATTTAAGGATTCGAGGAGACCTTATTGTCATTCGCATAACATATGGTACATGGGGTGGAACAAAATTGTAGAACTCAAGGACCCAGTTACACCCAGACAGCTGTAACACACCCAGACAGCTGAACTAACACCGGGACAACAGCTTAGAAATCACAAACATACAACAGACCAAACTAACACAGGGTGAAAACACAGAGACTTCACCAACACACAGGGCAAACAAAGGGTCTTAACACAAGTCCTAACGAGTGCCGATAGCCAACAGGTGTGGGAGTGGGTGGAGCCAGGTGGGAGCAGGAAAAGCAGTGGTATAACAAGAAACCAGAGGGGGCGTTGTTTGACATGGACAGGCAGACAGAGATGTAACATAACCCCCCCTCTAATGCGCAGCTCCCGAGGTGCCTAAAAGAAGGCCCAAAGAGAGCTGGCTCAGATAAGAGGCTGGACCAGGGAACAGACTAGGGGAGGCGAGACCGGGGAGGCGAGACCGGGGAACGGACTAGGGAGTTGACCGGGAAACGGGACAAGAGACTGGACTGGGGAACAGACAGATGGCTGGACAGGAGACTGGACAGGAAAACAGACAAACGACGGCTGGACAGGGACAAAGACTACAGTGGGGACAAGAACAGAGACAGTAACGGGAACAGGGACAGACAACACTGTAGACACCGGAACAGGGACATGCATGACAACAGGGACAAACACAAAACTAGAGGCAGGATAAGGACTGTGCATAGAAGAGAACAAAGAACCATAATCAGAAAAACAGGCAGGGAACTGCGAAGCGGGCCGGGCGGCAGCCACGTCCTGGGCTGTAGCTGGCAGGGCAGGAGTCTCTGGGGTCACGGGCAGGGCCGGAGTCTCTGGCGCAGGCGGCCCTGCAGCGATGTCCTGCCTCTGCCTTGGCCCAAAGGTCGACAGAAAGAGAGTCCAGAACTGTGAGGCAGACCTTCAGGTGAGGCCCACATGTCAGCCGCCCAGTCTGAGGCAGGCGTTCGCAGTAGCATAACTACAAAAACTACCTTATCCTCCTCAGACTGGATAGACTGAGCATAGTGGGCCAAATAACACCTGCACTCACCTATAAAGTTCAGGTTCTGTTCTGGATCTCCCCTGAAGAACCGAGGGTATGCAGGAGGCGTGGAGATCGGCCCGGTGGCCGGTGGAGGCCTGAAACCACTTGCTGCATCCCTAGGTGATGAAGTCTTCTGTAACACTTGGGTTGTGGCGGGATGCAAGTGCATAGTGGTTTCATTTGCTTTGGTCCGGGTGACAGGGTTCAAGACACAGGAGGGTATGAGTAAAGACATAACCATAACTTAAACAGATAACGGAAACTAAACAGGTTTAGAACTAACACCGGGACAACAGCTTAGAAATCACAAACATACAACAGACCAAACTAACACAGGGTGAAAACACAGAGACTTCACCAACACACAGGGCAAACAAAGGGTCTTAACACAAGTCCTAACAAGTGCCGATAGCCAACAGGTGTGGGAGTGGGTGGAGCCAGGTGGGAGCAGGAAAAGCAGTGGTATAACAAGAAACAACCAGAGGGGGCGTTGTTTGACATGGACAGACAGACAGATAGACAGAGATGTAACAACAGCAATACTTAAATTAATAAAATATACATAAATATATAAAAATATATTTGAAAATATAGAAAGAAAGAGCAGCAGGAAATTAAAAATGTATCAGCAAAGTGTATTTAAAGTGTCTCAGTGTCCTCAAAGTGTCGGTGCAGTGGTTTTGACTAAGTGGCGTTTAGAAGTCTTACAGCTTCCGGAATGAAGCTGTTCCTCAGACTGTTCGTTTTACACTTAATGCTCCGCAGCCTCCTGCCTGAGGGGAGCGGGACGAAAAGTGAGTGTGCTGGGTGAGTGGGGTCCTTCATGGAGGTGTAGATGTCGGTGGTGGTGGGGAGGCTGACTGATGTGCAATGCGGAGGGGATTGTAAAAAATACCTAGCTTTAAAAGGCTCCATTTTATCCCCCATTTCTCACCACAGTGTCCAGTACAAACAGCTCTCTGCTACCGCTCACTAGAATTAGCTGAAAGCGTGTGAAGCTAATCAGAATACAACTACGAAAATGCTAATATGTGTGGATAGCTTTGTGTGAGGCTGAGGCTGGGACTAAACATCACTCCCAGCCCCACTTCTGCCTCTTGCAGTAGAAATTTCCAACACTGTCTTAAG
The DNA here is from genome assembly GCA_024036415.1 of Prochilodus magdalenae. Lineage (NCBI taxonomy): Eukaryota > Metazoa > Chordata > Actinopteri > Characiformes > Prochilodontidae > Prochilodus > Prochilodus magdalenae. Next base: position 100,790 of record JAMWET010001397.1, on the reverse strand, counting down.
CCCCATTCTGTTCCAGCTGAAGAAAAGGGTGTTAGATGAATCCTTTTAAAACCAAAATCTTTCATTTGCTGGGCTGTAGGTTTCAAAAACGTGATCTGTCCCAACCACACGCTAATACCATTTGGCCAGTTAACTCCAACAGCTGTTTAGCATGGTAAAGCCAACTCTGCTGTTTACGGTATTTAGCTGATGCTCTTATTCAGAGCGACTTACGAGGTTAACCCTATTACAGGTAGGCCAGTGTAGTGTTAGGAGTCTTGCTCAAGGCCTCTTATTGGTGTAGCACAGCATAGTTACCCACCCCAGTCTCCCACATGTGGTGATGGCTCCCCAGCGAGTACTGGCATTATCCACTGAGCCAGACCAACCGCCAATATGCCATGGCTCTACAACAATTCAAATCCAGACAAAGCTAATTTGGACAAACTGTTTGATAAAGGAATTGCATTATAATACATAATAATACAAATGCATTAGCCTGTATAGGCTAGCCTGCCAAAGTTAAGCCTGGTTTGCATAAATAAGTCCCTTAGGTGTAACATAGGTGTAACACACATCCAATTAGTGTAGTAGTCAAGACTGCTAGATCCAAGTCCAAGTCAAGGCTAAGATAAGGACACATTGAGTCATAACCAGGACTTTTAGCATTTGATTCAAGAAAGTAATATCATTAGGTACTAACACATATCCCTTTTTCATATTATATCTAGTAAAATATGACATTCAATTACAGTTGAAACCAAAAGTTTACATACACTATATAAAAAGACACATATGCATTTTTTTCTCACTATCTGACATGAAATCAGAATAAACTTTTCCCTTTTTAGGTCAGTCAGGATTACCACAATTATTTCTATTCGCTAAATGTTAGAATAATTAGAGAGGAATTTTTTTAAGGCAATTTTTATTACTTTCTTCAAGCTCAAAAGTTTAAATACACTAAGATTACTATGCCTTTAAACAGTTTGGGACAACCCATATGATGATGTCATGTCTTTGCAAGCTACTAATAGGTTTATTGGCAACATCTGAGTTAATTAAAGACACACCTGCGGATGTATTTTAAGGCACACCTGAAACACGCTGCTTCTTTGAATAACATCATGGGAAAGTCGAAAGAAATCAGCCAAGATATCAGGAAGAGAATTGTGGACTTGCACAAGTCTGGTTCATCCTTGGGTGCAATTTCCAGATGCCTGAAGGTGCCTCGTTCATCTGTACAAACAATTATACGCAAGTACAAAAAAGATGGTAACGTCCAGCCATCATACCGCTCAGGAAGGAAAAAGGTTCTGTGTCCCAGAGATGAACGTGCTTTGGTTTGAAGTGTGCATATCAACCCAAGAGCAAAAGACCTTGTGAACATGATGGCTGAAGCTGGTAAGAGTATATCATTATCCACAGTGAAACGAGTTCTGTATCGACATGGGCTGAAAGGCCACTCTGCCAGGAAGAAGCCATTACTCCAAACGAAACATAAAAAAGCCAGATTAATGTTTGCAAATGCACACAGGGAAAAAGACCTTAATTTTTGGAGACATGTCCTGTGGTCTGACGAAACCAAAATTGAACTGTTTGGCCATAATGACCATCGTTACGTTTGGAGGAAAAAGGGGGAAGCTTGCAAACCTAAGAACACCATCCCAACTGTGAAACACGGGGGTGGCAGCATCATGTTGTGGGGTTGTTTTGCTGCAGGAGGGACTGGTGCACTTCACAAAATAGATGGCATCATGAGGAAAGAACATTATGTGGAAATACTGAAGCAACATCTCAAGACATCAGCCAGCAAGTTAAAGCTTGGGCGCAAATGGATCTTCCAAATGGACAATGACCCAAAGCATACTGCCAAACTGGTTACAAAGTGGCTTAAGGATAACAAAGTTAATGTTTTGGAGTGGCCATCACAAAGCCCTGATCTCAATCCTATTGAAAATTTATGGGCGAAGCTGAAACGGCATGTGCGAGCAAGGCGGCCTACAAACATGGCTCAGTTACACCAGTTCTGTCAGGAGGAATGGGCCAAAATTCCTGCCAACTATTGTGAAAAGCTTGTGGAAGGATATCCAAAACGTTTGACCCAAGTCATACAGTTTAAGGGCAATAGTACCAAATACTAATGAAATGTATTTAAACTTTTGAGCTTGAAGAAAGTAATAAAAATTGCCTTGAAAAAATTATTCTAACATTTAGCAAATAGAAATAATTGTGGTAATCCTAACTGACCTAAAAAGGGAAAAGTTTATTCTGATTTCATGTCAGACAGTGAGAAAAAAATGCATATGTGTCTTTTTATATAGTGTATGTAAACTTTTGGTTTCAACTGTATATATAAAGACTACAACATTATACATTGCACCTCCTTGCTTTATTTCTGCCAAACCCAGGGACAAAAATAGAAGACATCTTTGTCCTACCCAGGCTCCTTAGAGGAGCTATAACTGTCCTAAACCTAAATTTAAATGCTCAAATGAACTAGCTCTGCCATCTTGTTGTGCAGTTTGAAGTTGACGTCAGCTTCATATTCACCAGCTTCTTGTTCGGATCTTTGCAGCAGTGCAGCAGTTACATTCTGGTGCCTGAATAAGAAGCCAGCTTGTTTGACAGATTGAATTTTAGCTTCATGAGGTTTACAGCCCCTGTCAGGCCAACACGTCTGTCTGTGTGAATCATTGATGGGGTGCAAGGAGATGTGTGGAACTGGGAGTTTAGTACGCAGAGAAAGAAGTCTATTTTTTTTATCCGGTTTGGTTGATTAATAATATGTATATATAATAATTCAACAAGTTATACAACAGTCTGAATCCACCTTACCCTGAGACCAAGACAAGACAAATTCTAAATAAGGTCAATAGTTAGACCAGTTTTGGTCTTAAGAGCATAGTAGTACAACGCTATGTCTGAGTGGTGAGTTGGAGTGTGTGGTTATTAGGTTCTACTAGCAGTGGCTAAAATCCTAGTCTACAGGAAACTCTCCTCGGAATTGTGGGGGCAGTCGTGGGCTGGAGGGTCGCCGGTTCGATTCCCTGAGCCTACAGTAACGACTGAGGTGCCCTTGAGCAAGGCACCTAACCCCCAACTGCTCCCCGGGCGCCGTGGATAGGGCTGCCCACCGCTCTGGGTAAGTGTGCTCACCGCCCCCTAGTGTGCGTGTTCACTAGTGAGTGTGTTTGTGGTGTTTCACTTCACGGATGGGTTAAATGCACAGTGGGGAGACTAAATTTCCCCACTGTGGGATCAACAAGGGATTTGAATTTGAATTGTGCCAGGGAAGGCATCCATCAAATGTGGCCTAACATTGATGGAACACTGATGTGGCCTACATCCAGAAACTTGTCCAGGCCATGCCAAATCCAATCACAGACATTATTATGGAGGTTTTACACTCTATTAGGTAAGCTTTAACTTTAATACTGACATGTCTTATCTCAACACACCAACAGGGGGCGCTGTTTCTTCTATAATTCTACAGAACAGCTCAGTAAAGGAGAGTTTAAGTGTACACCCAACATGTCTCAAACTGTTCGGTCGTTTAAAGTCTTCTGGTAATCTGGTGATTAGAATGGTTACCACATTGGCCACCTCAAAGCCTTGGATGAAACGTAGACCAATGGACATCCAACAGATTCGAGCACATTGTGGAAGGGAATAGTATTGAGAGTGTGTTCCTCAGCGTTATTGGGTGCAGGATGGTTTACTGAGACATGGCTGCGAGAGGCACGACAGCTCAGTGGATCACTGAAGGTAAATGTGAAATTACTTCCCCCCACCTCCAAGTCAGGAAATAAATGCAAACGATGTGGAAAATTGAATCAAAGTAATGATGATTGTTGGTCCAAGGGTAGGAACTGTAAGTTGGGGCACACAGATCATGTTTGCAGAGCTGAAAAGACGACAGTTATGGAAGATATATTGTGCATCACCATAAGTCCAGATATTGAGGGAATTCCTCTAGAATTGAGCAAAACAGTGGCACAGTGGTCTCCTTGATTTAACCAGAGAAGTATTAAACAGCATTACACCATTTACCTCTGACATTGTTTTGAGAACATGCTATGCTGACAAAGCATTGTGTCACCAAGGAGTTCTCGATGTACAGGTGAAAATGAACAATCACTGCTGTCCTTCCACTGTATGTCGTAAAGAGTGAATATCCACCACTGCATGGTAGAGAGTAGTGGCAGCAAAACTGGCCCGGACTAAACTGGAAGGAGATGGTAGTACAGATGAACAGAGGAACGCACATTTCCTTACATGCTGAGTGAATAAGCCACCATTAAAGCTCAATTTGCACCAAGGGTTGGTTTCCCAAATGCAATCAGAGTGATCGGCTGTACACATACTGCTGTAACACTGAACCAAGCTGCTTTCATCAATCGAAAGTAATTTCATTCTATAAACGTCCAGGTCATTTGTGATGTGACCATGATGTTAACTAATGTAGTTGCTTGATGGCCTGGCTCCACATGACTCCTGTACTGGGAGAAACAGCAGCGTAGGTGACATTCTTGAAAATGGAGATGTGCAGGGTGGTAAGCTACTTGGTAAGTCAACTAGCATCTTCAGTTGTGCAACACACCTCTGGGTTGCTAAGATACTGATGATGCTGTTTGAAAGCATCAGGTGGGAGACCAGCCAGGTATTAAGGTTTGCCAGATTGTGAGGTCATGTAGTGTGCTACGTAACATGGCACAACTGTCACTGCCACGCACTGGATCATGTGTTCTGGAAGCATACTGCAGTTTTCATTAAGGAGCTTCCAGTGATGAAGGATATTGAGGCATGCGTGGCTCTATAACCTCACCATGAACCCAAGAACAGGATCTTCTCCGCCCAAAGGTTGAAGCTGAATTTAAACACCTCACCAAAACAGGAGTATCAAAACAGCCTAGCAATAAAGCTCTAGTAGTAAAAACAAAGAAAGCCACGCGCATCTGCTAGGACTTCAAAGTAACCGTAAACTCTACCCTTTAAGTTGAACACAGTCCAGTACCATGGTTTGAAGATCTTCTTGCATCCCTGGCAGGAGGGCAGCTTTTCTTTTCAGCACGTTAGACGTATCTCATGCCATTTTGCAGATGCAAGTTGATGCAAATGTGCAAAAGCATCTCACAATCACCTCCAAGAAGCGTCTCTTTTGTTATAATCGTCTTCCAGTTCAGTGCCATTCTTGGATGTCTGGAGGAGTTGTGAGGGAAATATGTGCATTCTTCAAAAACTCCTTGGCCATGTACTTAATGCGGCAGGATTGCATAAATCTCCTGAGAAAGGCTTGGCAATTGTTGAGGCGCCAGTTTCGTCCAACTTCACCTAGCTGAGTAATTCCTGGGTTTTATCAACTATTTCAGGATTTGATCCCAACCTGGCAACCATTCTGACTCCACTGACAGTGCTGTTGTATAAGGGGGCGCTTTGGCATTGGTCTACAGCATGTGGTATTGGTGCCGTTATCTCGTTTGTGCTACCCAGAGACAAAGAGAAGCCAATAGCTTTTGCATCATGGAGGCTTAGAAAGGCAAGGCGGAGCTATTTTTGGTGATAGAGAATTCCACCAATGTCTCTTATTCGTTACTAATCATCTCGCACCGATCGTAATCTTTGGTGTGCAAAGGATTTCCTTGCATGGCACCAGCAAAGTTGGGCTTTACTCCTTTCATCCAACAACTATTCAAAATAGGTCAAGCTAGCAGCACACTATGAAAATGCTGATGGTCTTTCCCAACTGCCATTACAAGTGGAAGACAAAGACATGGTGAAGTTCATTCTGAGGCGCAGGCAGATCCTACCTCATCAGCAGTTTTGGCAGTGGTCATTCAAGGAAACCGGAGCACAATGCAAGTAACGGACACCTGCCGCCATTCTTTTACAAGGCCCAATGAACTATCTACAGCAACGATGCTTAATGTGGAGGCATGTTATGACCCCGTTAGCTGTCTAGGGGTGAATTGCGGTCAGTAACATGAGGCTTATGTGCGATGTGTGAAGTGTAAACCAACAAGGACACTATCCAAGTGCTTATGTACACTGTTGACCATATTCACATACATGAGGTCACTGGCTGCGTGTCTAAAGTTGAACTGCCTCCACTCTCTGCACCATTAAAAATATATACAGAGGTTGACACCCACCCCTTACCTAGTGTGTCTACACAGTCGGCTACTATGTCCTGTCTGAGCACCCGTCTTACCTGTCCAGAACACCTTATTTCCACACTACCCAGAGTAACCTGACAAGAGCTAATGAGATTAGTATGAATGAGTTTATACTGGGTTAAAGCAGATACTTGAATTTCCCTCTGGGATCAATAAAGTATCTATCTATCTATCTATCTATCTATCTATCTACAAAGGCTAAGCTGATGCAGAGACACCCAGAAAGCCCCAAAGCCAACATTTAAATGTTCAGGGCTCGGTAAAACTGAGCTAACTACGGAAGGAAGAGGAAAATATAAAAAACTAAACGTAGCTACACTGGCTTGGGATTACAGGCAACAGTGCAACACACCAGCAACACAAAGCACAACCACTTCAATTCACTAAAACACAGACCATAGCCAGCAAACCAGCAATGAGCACAGTGTTCCTCCAGCCTACCCTCAACTTATAAATCTCAAGCCCCTCCTCTCATGTGAGTTCTGATTGGTCATCAGAACTCATAGGCACGGGACTTCCAATGATGATTGTTGGCGCAACCAGCCTACGGAAAAGAGAGACAGCAGAAACAGAGTGAGAGAACAGGAAAAACACATTGGACCAGATGAACTGAGCCCAGGCACGTAACACCACCATCCCAAATGACAGTCTTGTATCAAAAACCACCTGAAAATCATGCGGTTCTGATTATACATTCAGAACAAAACACAAGAGGATGGTGGTCAGTAAACACAGCTACTGGCCGAGGACCAGAACCTACATAAACTTCAAAATACCGCAATGCCAAAAGTAAGGCCAAGGCTTTCATTTAATTGGTGAAATGCTTAAAAGTATGCGTATTAAATTTTTGAGAGAAATGGCAGACTGGGTGATCCACTCCAGCTCCATCTTCCTGTAGCAACACAGCCCCAGTCTCAGTTGCATCCACCTCCAATTTAAAAGGCCTAGTAAAGTCATGCCTCCTGACACACAGGTGACCAGTTACATGAAGCATTGTTCTGCTATAACTGTGCCCAACTATCCTGCATAATGAGCATCCTGGTGTGGTCATCCTGGGGTGCCACATACCTGTTCATACTCAGTTCAGGCTTTGTTTTGCATTTTCAGCCTTCCATTGGCCTTCACCCCCACTCTTAAATAAACAGTGACCCATTATGGGCCAGTAATAGCCTAAACAGCTTCTCTTGGCATTAACAGAAGACCTAATCAACTGACAAATAAGACAACAATGTTTTCCTTGCCAAGATGATGATTGGTTAAAGAGCCGATTTAGGTTCCCAGGTTCTTTTGGAACTATGTGCTAAGCTGGGCCCAGTTTTAGATCCCGGCTTTACATGCTTGAACTAGCCTTGGATTCCCAGTTTCCAAAGACAATTAGCTGACAGGTTGGGGATACCCCAGCCATCCTTAAGCTCCATTAAGCCAGACATATTTACTGGCATAATAAAACTGACATGCCAGTACATCAAATTTCCTTACACACTGGTGAATAAGCCACCATTAAAGCTCAATTTGCACCAACGGTTGGTTTCCCAAATGTAATCAGAGCGATCGACCGCACACATATTGGTACAAGACGGCCTAATGAGAACAAAGCTGCTTTCGTCAATCAATTTCATTCAATGTCCAGGTCATTTGTGATGTGACCATGACGTTAACTAATGTAGTTGCTTGATGGCCTAGCTCCACACGACTCCTGTACTGGGAGAAACAGCAGTGTAGGTGACATGCTTGACAATGGAGATGTGCAGGATGGTAAGCTACTTGGTAGGTCAAGCAGCATAGCTAAAAATGGCAGTGATCTTCAGTTGTGGAACACACCTCTGGGTTGCTAAGATACTGATGATGCTGTTTGAAAGCATCAGGTGGGAGACCAGCCAGGTATTAAGGTTTGCCAGATTGTGAGGTCATGTAGTGTGCTACGTAACATGGCACAACAGAGTGGGAGCCCTTTTAATCACTGACCAACCACTGAATGACCCGGAACCTGAGTCTTCCCACTGCATGAAGACGTGATGCACTGATTGTATATAACTGGAGACCATTTGTAAGAACACTGGGATTAATAAAGGACAGACAGCATTCAGGTGTGCATGCTCAAGGTTTGATGGCCTGGCTCCACATGACTCCTGTACTGGGAGAAACAGCAGCATAGGTGACATGCTTGAAAATGGAGATGTGCAGGGTGGTAAGCTACTTGGTAAGTCAACCAGCATCTTCAGTTGTGGAACACACCTGAACACAGGCCATTTTCTGTGTGCATGTCATTTCCTGGTTTCACCAGACCCTGGTCCTGATGGTGATATTGAGCAACAGGGAAAGAGCCCCCCACCCTGTCAGCAAAACCAGCAAATGCAGCGCATCCCCACCAATGGGTTTGGCCAAGTTGGAGAAGGAACAAGACCAGGCGAAGCCCGTATGTACAGTCATGGTCGAAGTTGGCAGAAGTGTAGATAATGGACCACCACAACGAGGACCACTCGAGTGCTGCAGAATCTATTCAGCAGCTATGGAATACCTGAGGTCCTTGTCGGTGAAAATGGAGCCCGATTCCCTGGAAAAGAATATGCCACATTACCAAAGGCCAACCGTGTCAAGCACGTTCATCTACCCCACACCATCTGACAAGCCCAGTGCACTGTGCAAACTCTCAAGCATTCACTACAGCCCTCCAGGTCCCTCTTGGTCAGTGTGCTGTAAAGGTTAGACGCACTCCACACCGTACGACACAACAGCCTCCATCTAACAACTGGATTTTAGTCAAGTGGGTCCCAACACCGAACATGTTGGGTGATCAGCAGTCCTTGATAATGCTGGTCTGGTTCTAAGCTGATTCTAGTTAGCCAATCATTTTGACACTACAAATGTGAAGCTAGTAAATTCATCTGTTCTGTCATCACAGCCCTTTACGATGCCCTGCTACAGATCAATGTACCCCCACCCCCCCCCACCCCCCGTACCTGTGTCTACAACTCTCTTTAGAACTACCTCTGGTTGCTGTAATACGTTCCTATTAATAGAGCCTAATTGCACAAGTGAACGTAACAAATGTCAAGCAGTTTCACAGCCTTGAAGCGTATGAATAATCCTACACTGAGAGCAGATCACTTCTGGCTTCATCTCATGCGCTCCCCCATTACAGCATTTGAGAACAGCGTCCTTGTCCTGTGGATCAATGGGGTCTAAGTGTGGAGAGCTCCTAAGGGGGACAGGGTTTTATTTTCCGCAGCAGTTTCGGAACAGGGGATCGATAGCCGAGGAGGTCCAGGTTGAATATTGTGTGCAGAAGCACAAAGGCTACCAAATCAATTGAGCTGAACTTCAGAAACGAATATTGGAGCCCTTTCTTCGGGGGTCAGAATTGATTCCCCTTACAGGATGTTCAGAAAGCTGTCTTGTTGAACTGTGCTGGCTGTTCGCCACCACCGGCTGAGTCATTGCTGGTAGAAATATTTCCTTAATCACATGTATGAGTGCGTCAAGGGAAACGGTCTTAGGTCTAGTTCATATGTTCTTCAGTTTTTTATTTTTAGGTCGTGGTAAATTCATTTTAAGATTATTGAACTTGTTCCCAGGCACGTTATTGATTATAGTAAGCCAAATTTTCTCACTAAATCGGTAAATAGTTCTACTGATTTTACGAATTGTGCATGAAACCAGCCAAATGATCTGAGGAGGTTTCCTTAAACTTCGTTAATCTGAATTAATACTGAGGTTTAAATTCAGCATTGTACATTCAAGTTGTCGTTGGTTGTTTGGTAGCCCTTGGCTTGCTGTCTAGTAAATCCTCAGAGCTGGGCTGTAATGAATTTACTGCATCTACTGCATAGTGCTAAACGCTGTCCTTACGTTATAAAGGAGAGTGAGACACGAGGTTAACTATGTGAAAAGGGAATGAGACTGAGCTCATAACACTCACGTCAAATTTATTTATATAGCACAGATGTTGTTACAAAGCAGCTTTGCAGAGAACACCGGCTCCAAGCCCCCAGTGAGCAAGCCAAGGGCGACAGTGGCAAGGAAAAGCTCCCTCAGAGCAAGAGGAAGATACCTCGAGAGGAACCGAGACCCCTCAGATCCACACCGCCTAGCCAACAAACTCAAAAAGGATCCAAGGTTACAGTTATATCCAATAACTGGAAGTCTGTGATGAAAGGTCTTAGTTGAGTGTGTTTGAGGTAGAGAAAGAAATGTCTGATCAGTCTGTGATTAAATAGTCGGGGTCAATGGACCGGCACAGGGGATGCAGGTGAAGCCCCCTCACAGTACAGGACATTAGGAAGCTCCATGGTTGGCAAACTGGTCAGCAATGTAGGCAGGCAGTGGCACCCACCCAAGACAGATTGAGCAGTAGTGCACAGGATAGGCAGTAGCTCTGCAAACCTTTTGGGGAGGTGTGCATACACAGTGATCAGAACACCTGAAAAAGAAAAAGTTCTGAGCTGGTTTCCACCTGTTAGACAGAGCTCGGTTCTAGCTAATGGTTCTTCTTCAGTGTTCTGTGCTTATGATCATTTGAATAGACGTCAGTGTCAGACCAATGAATGAGCTTCTATTAAAGACTGGTGGACTGAGAGACACTAAAGTCTCTTCTCCTACACTGAGCTGATGAAGAGTCCTGTTCCAGAAATGATAATAGAACATTAGAGCCATAATAAACCATGCTGCTGTTACTCTCCATACTTCAGTACACCTGGAGGTACATACTTTAGTACTGATACTCCAGTGGAGGTCTAGAGGGAGGAACTTCTACTTCTACTGGATGAGAATTTAACTTGGGGAACTCTACTTTAACCCAACTACATGGTTTGTGGTCTTCGTCCACCACTGCAGCTAAGACCTGTTTCCTCTGGGTGCCAAGAGATGCAGTGCAGTTAGCGTACAAGTAGGACAGGCTCTTAGGTCACACAGAGATAGATTCTTGAGGTGACTGTACTGTAGAAAAAGACCCAGTGGATCTTCTTATGTTAGACGTAGACAGGATGGATCTAAGAAGGTGGATTCTCTCCAAGCCTCTTTTGTCCATTTGATCCAGTCTCAGCAGACTGTTTTTCAGAGTAGCCATAAATGGGATTTCCATCTGTTACAGAGGGACCTCAGGTCCATCGGCATTTTCCCATCAGTACCAATGATAGACTAGAACTCGATGGGAATACGTGTGTGATCTTGATGTGACTTTAGTCCAATTGGGATGGGGTTTGGGTGTAGGTTCTGTTGTGCTTTTTGCTGTGAAGGAAGATGAAAGATAAACTGCTGTTTACAAGGTGAAACGACCAAACACCTGAGTGTTACCTGCAACGTTACCCAGCGTTTCAGCACTATGACCCTGGCCTCTCCAGCAATTTTCAAAATGCAATAATTGCAATTCAAAATGCATTCAAAGTTGTATTCAGCGCCGCAGCTTCATTTTAGGCCTATTGACCCAACACCAGAACTGAACCTTTGAATGATACGCTTCAACAGTTGTCATTACCAGAGGCAATGCACGGAAACACTCCGCACGATTTACAGCAGTACACCGTTTTAGTGCGCTTTGGCAGGTCCTGGTTGGTGTAGCTCAGCGGACAACACCACTACCCACCAAAGAGCCACAACCACATGTGGGAGAATAGGGTTCGAATCCCGGTCCGGGTGACTATGCTGTGCTACACCAATAAGAGCCCTTGGGCAAGACTCCTAACACTACCTGTGCCTACCTGTGATGTGAATACCCTTGTAAGTCGCCCTGGATAAGAGCGTCAGCTAAATGCCGTAAATCCTGGTCCTTCGCTTCTGATTTGCTCTCTTGGCTTGCTCGTACTTTTCGACACAAACACGCATCTGTTGTTGCGAGATGCACCTTCCGGTCGCTCAGGCAAGTGCAGTGGGATGCTGGGTTCATTCTGCAGCCAGGCTTCATGTCATCCTGTTTTGTGACATGACATGGGCACCAGCGCTCGCAGGTGTGTCCCAATCAAGTCATGACACAGTACGTCAACAAACATCCGGAACATATGAACCCGTTTGCCAAACCACACAGTTCCCACGCAGTGCTATGTTAGACCAGCCAGTTCCGGCATCATGAGTGCCATGCGCAGTGTCACCAATATTATAGCAATGGCCGGTATTGCGGCCCGTCGGGTATTGACAGTAGATAGGTAGATATAGCGGCTTATCAGGTATATATGCCTCTCCTGCTAGCTCCTGCTAGCATAAACACTCCTCTTTGGCTTCAAAGGGTTAAGCATGATAGTAGCTCAGTGTCGGCTACACCCACCACAGAACCCATACCATGTCAGATATTTACTTGGTCACTCAGCTTCATACTCTCTGATATCCTCTGGGTGGCTGCTCCTTTATCTGTAGATGTAGCTAATGCTGACCTTACACCAAACGATTTTCAAGCGATTTTACTGTCGCAGACAAATTTCCAAAGTCGGAAACAAAATCATGAGAGTCTTGCTAGAGTTGCGGCGCACTCGCGTCATCTCGAATGTTAGGCGTAAGGTGGTCAGGATTGCAGTTTTCAGTCAGTCTGTTTTTCGTCCTGGCATTCCGATAAAATCAGCCGCGTTTAATATTATCGTAAGTCAGAGGTCTTGGCTCACGCAAATAGTGACGTAAACATTGTCGACAACCAATAGGAGAGCTCTTTTCAGCTCCAAACGGGAAGCGGCAAGCCAGGTACAGGAATGTCTGGCGGAGATTCAACATAGAGGAGAGTCTACCAGCGAGCATGATGGGAAATAATCTCAAAATCTAGTGGCAGTCTTGTAAATAGACTCTGTAGCCTGTGACTAGTCTGTGACTAAAAGTCGTGATGTGTCTTTAGATGTGAGAGGGTGTCAGACTTCAGTCTATTAAATGTCTTTCCAGAGTCTTTCCAGAGTGTTCTACTGTACGGTTAGCATAAGCCTGCGCTGTGCAGCAAGTTTGGCCTGCTAGCTTAAACACTCCGTCACACAATTCTCAGAGTGTTAATGCGTTAATGTGTTGTGCATAGTAAGACTTATGATCTCATTCAGTCAGAAAGGCTAATAAACTGCAGTAAGGTAACTGTTCCTCATTCCCAGCTCCCCTTCCTAGCCTCTCCCGAGCAGATCCCATTCCATTTCTATTTCCGGCAGTAGCGGAACCGCGTGCAGCCGTGTGACCT
>JAMWET010001397.1:72500-82500 GCA_024036415.1 Prochilodus magdalenae | reverse complement strand
CAGAGCGACTTACAACCGTGCTTAGTGTTCCGTCGGATCATGTTTCCCAGCTAGTACAGGAAGGTTAGAGCCTAGAACTCACCATGAGCTCAGACACTGCCCGAACAAGTGCCAGTGCTGATACCTAGAGAGAGCAATACACAGACACATACTGTATAAGCCTAAGTCCACTACCTGGCAACCCCAGCCCATGTAAAAATGTGGCCAAATGGCATTTTGTGGATGTCCTAAGTTCAACGATGGCTGGTGGCAAACTAGTGCTCACTCACTTATGTGCTTTACAAAGAGATGGGTCTTCAGTCTGCTTTAGGAGACTGCAAGCGAACAAGCTGTTAGGACAGTCAGTCTGGTTCATTTCACCATCTGGGAGCCAGGAGAGAGAAGAGTCTGGACGCTTGCCTTCCATGCGTCTTCAGGGATGGCAGGTCGGGCTAAGCAGTACTTGAAGCTTGAACCATTGGCGTAAAGTAGGGAGGCGCTGGTCCATTCTTGGTTTTGTAGGCGAGCATCAGAGTTTTAACTTTGATGCAGTCAGTTACAGTAAGCCAGTGAAGGGAGCGCAGCAATGGAGCGACGTGGGTGAACTTGGAAAGGTTAAAAAATGAGTTGAGTTGCTGCATTCTGTAGTAAGGGCCTGATGGCCCGTAGAGAAGACCAGCCAGGACCGAGTTGCAGTAGTCTAGGCCTGAAATGACCAGAGACTGGACAAGCAGCTGGGTGGCCTCCTGAGAGAGGAAGGGTCGAATCCTCTGGATGTCGCAGAGGAGGAATGATCGTGTTAGTTTTGCAGTATGAGTTGAGAACGATAACTGGCCATCCAGAATCACTCTAAGGCGTCTTGCATCCTCAGTCAGGGTGATTAAGGAGTTCCCGAATGAGATGGGGAGGTCATGGTGAGGACCTGTAGTGCTGGGGATGAATATCAGATCAGTCTTGCTGGGATTGAGTTTAAGGTGGTGAGCTGTCATCCATAAGAAGAGCTCAGTAAGGCATGCTGAGATGCAATTGCATATCTGTGTGTCAGATGATGGAAGGAAAGCATGAGTCGAGGACCATCACCATAGCAGTGATCAGAAAAGCTGTGAGAGGTAATTACTTTGCCAAGAGAATTAGTGTAGAGAGAAAAGAGAAGAGGACCCAGCACTGAGCCTTGAGGGACACCGGTGGAGAGCCTGCTTGGAGCAGATGTGGACCCCTTCCATGTTACCTCCAGATAGGACTCAGACCACTTCCATGCAGTGCCAGTGATGCCTCCTGAAGAATGGAGATCTATCCTGCACTTTTGGGATTAGTTAGAGTGATATCTGTGATCCAGAGCTAATCATTCAGTATCAGTACCTGACCTCACTAATGCTCTTGTGGCTGAATACAATCAAATCCTCACAACAATCTTGTGTAAAGCCTTCCTAGAAAAGAAGAGGCTGTTACTGCAGGAGAATGAGAGGACGAACTCTTTATTTATACTTCTGGTTTTAGACGAAATGCTGGATGAGCAGCCATCTTTGGACTTGTAGTGCATATCGTCGCTGTCCAAAGAAAAACAGGTATCTCCAAAATGGCAACTTTACAGGAGAGGTCAAAAACCTCCTTTAATTTGAATGGAAGTCAATGGAACCAGACGTCTTTCCAAGCGGATTTGGCCCATTTCTGTTGGTCCTTTCTTCATGAATTTCAAGCCAAGTGTAAACAGCAGCTCGTGTGATCAAATGATACATAAAAATAAAAATCAACAAAAATGGAGATACATGTTTTTCTTTGGACAGCAACGATATATAAGACGCATACATGTAAAAATGTGGCCATCCTGCTCAAATGGTATTTTGTTGATGTCCTAAATTCAAAGAGGGCTGGTGGCTGGAGATAAAAAAGGTGGAAAAGCATCCACACAAACCTTTTTCGGTCAGAGAACTTCTATTTCAAGGTATTAAAAAGGTACCCAGTGCTAAAGGGTTAGGCCTTAATGCCTTAATGACTAGCCTTAATCCAGGGCAAGTGAGTTTGTGGCCGGGCATCATGGGAACTGTAGTCCTAGATGTAATGTACTGGTTTGGAGAACCTTTAAGCACCTCAAATATGCCAAAATACACCTAAAGGATGCCCAACGGTTGCAGGGTACTCAAGGTGTATATCCAAAGAAGTTCTTAAAGTGTCCCGAATGTGGAGTGTAATGTGTATTGTGATGTTCAGCTGTTCATGAGTGTGATGGCATGTGGGAAGAAGCTTCTCTGTAGCCTGGTTGTCTTTATCCTTATCTGGCTAAAGCGCTGACCTGAGGGAGGAGGCTGGAACAGGTGATGGCCAGGGTGTGGGTCAGTGATGATCTTCTCTGCACGCTTCCTGGTTCTGGAAATGTGCAGGTCCAGCAGTGTGGGTGCTTTGATTGGAGGTCTTCTCTGCAGACCTGATGATGCGCTGCAGTCTGGGAGTGTCCTGTTTGGTGGCTGAGCTGTCCCACACCGTGATGGACGAGGTAATAACAGATTCTCTGGTGGCAGTGTAGAACTGTACCGTCAGGTCCCGGGACAGGTTGAGCTTCCTCAGCTGATGCTGGAAGTACGTTATAAGAGTTGTGGGTCCTTGACTTTGTGGGTAAGGGCTAGATCTGTGTTCAGGATATGCCAATATTTCAGAATAGTGTTTTTAAATATGGGAGTCTGAGTAGTGATACAAGAATCTGAGTGTCCAGATCAGAGAGAGAGCAATATGGACAGCTACCTCTACACAGTGTGTTACCCTCCCTCCAAAAAGACAATCTCTTCAAACTCTTGTGTCTTTATTTATAAATGATTCATCAGAATGTCATATGGAACATGCAAAAACATAAAATAATGAAATTTTTTTTTTTTGTGTCTATGCATAGATGAAGTGTGTGCTCCTGGATGGGATGGGCTCATCTGCTGGCCTCAAGGCTCCTTAGGGACCGTCACCAAAGTGCCATGCCCCAGCTACGTCTATGACTTCAATCACAACGGTATGATTTCCAGATGATATATGTATATTATATGCATGCATAGATTCTATATGTATATTGGCCATAACATTAAAATAACCTGACATCTCTTTGTATCTATGGTCCATTTTCTCCCCTCCACCTACCACATACTATCACTTTGTAGTGCCACAATTCCAGGCTGTAGTCCATCTGATTCTCTGTATACTTTGTTAGTTCTGTGTTCTTAAGTGGGCAAGACCACCACAGAGCAGGTATTAAGTGGGTGGTGCATAACTTTACATCTACAAAGTGGACCAACAAGGTAGGAGTGTCACTGCGGTGCTGAAAATGATCTCTGACTCATATAACACCTGCCTTGTAGTGGTCATATGGGGGTCTTGACCATTGATGAATAGGGTAAAAGGGGGTGAGAACCGTAACTGTAGAATCACAAAGTGAAGTGATACAGTCAGTGCAGCCCACAAAGTAGACAATCAATGTAGCTACAAGGAGGTTGTGTTAATTTTATGGCTGATCATAATACAAAGTTGCTATTGGAACAAAACCTTTGGTCATATAATGTTTTGCTGAAATATGAATATGGCAGTTGCCTAATTATAAGTATAGAAAATGCTACAGGGTGCCAAACGTGATGTAAAATGAAATATTGTTCATGGTGCTTTAATGTCCAGTTAATATTAAGCTCAGTTCTTTAACCTGTAGGTAATTAAACTTAGTAATTAAGATTTTGTATAGTATGCAGCTGACTGTAGCCCTGACCGACAAATCACTTGTCAAGACTGAGAACCAATCAAAATCCCACTCGTCATTCCACCCGTGAGCAGGTCCCCCCAAATCACCCCATACTACCAGCACTACGAGAGTGAGCTTTTCAAACTTGCACTTGCACCAAGTCAATGGACCGCTGGAGGAGAACACTAATGGCCAAAGACTGGAGCTCAAAGGAAAAAGAACCTTACCTTGGTTTCAATGGCTGTCCTTTCAGTCCATTAGACCTCAAACATTTAATGGCAAGCAGTTTCAAGTGTAAAACTTGGAACTAGTACGTTTAAAAAAGGGCTTAGTTAGCTTATAGGCTAATCTAAACTTAAATTTAGTCTGAAGAGGATTTAACTGTACTGTCCAGTCTCAGAAGTAGCAATATGGCACAATGAGAAATAGTGCATACTAGTAAATAAATGAGAAGCTTAAACTGCAGAGGGATTTATTCCCATGGAGTGAGGCCAACTGCAGGTCCCAAACAGACAACCAATCTGTCCCTGTGAGGAAAGCCAGTCTCCCACTGGCCAGAGAAATGACATACAGTGGGGTGCGAAAGTTTGGGCAGCGTTGTTAATTTTCCTGATTTACCTTTATAAAGCATTGATTGTTTGGATTAAACAATTCCGTTAAATATATCATATAGGGGACAAACACAGTGATATTTGAGAAGTGAAATGAAGTTTATATGATTTACAGAAAGTGTGCAATAATTGTCTAAACAACAGTAGGCAGGTGCATAAATTTGGGCACCAAAAAAAAATTAAATTTAACTCAATATTTAGTAGATCCGCAGAAATAACAGCCTCTAAACGCTTCCTATAGCTTCTAATGAGAGTCTGGATTGTGGATGAAGGTATTTTAGACCGTTCCTCTTTACAAAACATCTCTAGTTCTTTCAGGTTTGATGGTTTTCGAGCATGGACAGCTCTCTTTAAGTGACACCACAGATTTTCAATAATATTCAGGTCTGGGGACTGAGATGGCCATTCCAGAACATTGTACTTGTTCCTCTGCATGAATGCATTAGTAGATTTTGAGCAGTGTTTAGGGTCGTTGTCTTGTTGGAAGATCCAGCCCCAGCGCAGCTTCAGCTTTGTGACTGATTCCTGGACATTGGTCTCCAGAATCTGCTGATATTGATCGGAATCCATGCGTCCCTCAACTTTAACAAGATTCCCAGTCCCTGTACTGGCCACACAGCCCCACAGCATGATGGAACCACCACCAAATTTTACTGTAGGTAGCAGGTGTTTTTCCTGGAGTGCTGTGTTCTTTTGTGCCCACCGGAAAAGGAATAGTAAGTTGAAAATTCCAGGTGGACATGGAAGAACTTGGTGTTCTCCAACAATGATGGACACATCCTCAAGTTTTAATCCTGCCAACTGTGACCAAGACGAATAATTTCAGATTTATTTCCACTTTCAGTGTGGCACATAATCTGTCCAATTCCAAAACCCTGAAATCTTTTGGAGCGGAGAAATAAAGTACCCTTTGACTTTATGACAGCATTCAGTCATTTTGAGTAGGAGTCTATCAGCATGGCTCATCTTGACTTGGCAATCTTTCCCCACTTTTTCTTTAAAAAGCTCCAAATCTGTCAGCATGCGAGGGCATCTGTGCAAAGCCCTCTTTAGGTCTACCGAGTTTCATTGGAATTCAGATCTGGACTGCGGTGGACCATTCCAAAACTTTGATCTTCGCGTAGTGAAGCTATTCTTTCTCTTCTCTATACATAACTGTTCATAAGTCCCTCTACCTTGACTCCACTATGCTTGTTCGTGACGCCCAGTGTTGACTTTGCACCAAACACTATACACTAATACTGTATGCAAACTATACATTCAGAAATAGCGCATTCAATAGCAAGACAACATGCCATACCGTAATAAGCATATGCAGGTCATTAGTGAAACAGACATACTGCTAAACCGTGCTGGCAAAACTTAGAAGTAATGGATAACGCTAAGCTTAAACTAGACAAAGTGAACCTGCATACTTACATTTCAATGTACAGGGGTCGGACAATGAAACTGAAACACCTGTCATTTTAGTGTGGGAGGTCTCATGGCTAAATTGGACCAGCCTGGTGGCCAATCTTCATTAACTGCACATTGCACCAGTAAGAGCAGAGTGTGAAGGTTCAGTTAGCAGGTAAGAGCACAGTTCTGCTCAAAATACTGCAATGCACACAACATTATGGGTGACATACCAGAGTTCAAAAGAGGACAAATTGTTGGTGCACGTCTTGCTGGCGCATCTGTGACCAAGACAGCAAGTCTTTGTGATGTATCAAGAGCCACGGTATCCAGGGTAATGTCAGCATACCACCAAGAAGGACGAACCTCCACCAGCATCACGTAGTGACCTGGCCACTATCCTGCAAGAAGAATGGCTTGAAATCCCTCTGACCACTGTGCAGGACGCAGTATATCGTCGCTGTCCAATGAAAAACATGTATCTCCATTTTTGTCCATCTTTACTTTTACATATCATTTGACCACAGCTGCTGCTGTTTACACTGTGTGAGAATCTCATAATAAATGAACCCACAGAAACAGCCCAAAAGTGTTTGGAAAGACGTGTGGTTCCATTGACTTCCATTCAAATAAATGAGGTTTTTGGCCTCTCCTGTAAAGTTGCTATTTTGGAGATACTTGTTTTTCTTTGGACAGCCACGGTATGTCATTCCCAAGACGAACTGACGCTGTATTGGCCACAAAAGGAGGCCCTACACCATACTAATAAATGATTGTGGTTTAAAACCAGGTGTTTCAGTTTCAATGTCCAACCCCTGTATATACACCACACATCAGTCCCACAGCAAAATAATCCCAAACCTTGGCAAATTAATGCATGTCCTCCACTCTACTAGCATCGAACAACATAGACCAACCTGCAAACCCAAAATGCTTTGTGCTGCAATCCGATTGGCTACAGGCACACAGGTAGGCGGGCTGAACATGAACAAGTCATTAAAAGGCAAAATTAAAGTCCCATAATTGGGATTATGGCCAAAATATTCAACCCTGCTGTCATCAGACCATAACAAATTTTCCCCACAAACTCTTGGCAGACTTGTAGGTTTTGCCACAACGTTGCCAGGGTCGACTTCCTTCTTGCTACCCAACTCCAGGGCCCAGACAAATGAAGTATACTGGAGATTGTTGATCATG
Organism: Prochilodus magdalenae; assembly: GCA_024036415.1. Classification (NCBI taxonomy): domain Eukaryota; kingdom Metazoa; phylum Chordata; class Actinopteri; order Characiformes; family Prochilodontidae; genus Prochilodus; species Prochilodus magdalenae. Next base: position 75,612 of record JAMWET010001397.1, on the reverse strand, counting down.
CGGTACACAAGCAGTGCTTGCCAGAAATCCCTCCAGCTCCCTTAATGTTGCTGTAGGCCTGTTGGCAGCCTCCCGGACCAATTTTCTTCTTGTCTTTCTATCAGTTTTTGAGGGACGTCACTGTTGTGCCAAATTTAATTCACTTCTAGATGAGCGTCTTCACTGTGTTCCATGGTGTGTCTAACGTCTTGGAAATGGTTTTTCTACCCTACCTTCTCCTGACTGACACCTTTCAACCATCATAACCCTTAGTTATGCTGTAAGTTCTTTACAGACCACCGCTCTTGCCTTAAACTGCAACTGAGGAATGTCAGTAAACAGTCAGAACAGCTGAACTCTATATGGGGTAAATCAGTTCAGATCATGGCAGCTGTGTAACTGACTACTATTCAACATGAGTTTAAATGTGATTGGCTAATTCTAAACCCAACCACATCCCCAATTATAAGAGTGTGTTCACACTAATGCAACCACATTAGTGCAGTGTTCTTTATTTCCTCCCTCTAAATTATTCACCAAGGGTATATAGATTTTTATATTGACAAATATATATAACTAATATATATCCATCTAAATGATATAGACATACTGGTGCCCTACTGCTCAAGTTCCCTACTGCCTGCGCAGTAGTACACTTGAGCACTAGAGCTCTAGTATGTTTATATCATTTGTCCGATCATTCGTCTGATTCTCCAGTGTGTTTCTCTGCAGGGTACGCATACCGGAAGTGTGATGTAAATGGGTCTTGGGTGTCGGTGGAGAACAGAACGTGGGTGAATTACTCCGAATGCCTGTGGTTCCTGACCCCCGGCAAAGAGAGAGGCAAAGTAAGTTTGACGGAAATGCTCATTACCTGCAAAGAGATTTGATCTAATATCGCTGACGCAATCCGATTTGCAGGCGGTGCTAGTGAGCAGCTGTAGCTCTGAATCAGCAGAATGAATTCTCAGAAACCTCCAAAAAGCACGTGCATGTACTCAGTACTGATACGTTCCCTGGTTTCTTTGTCTAGACATGCATGTTCCACTGTTTGACCTGTCTGATGAACTGATGATTTGGGTTGATCAGACAGTAGACCATGTTCACCAGGCCAAATGAATGAAAGCCTGTAGAACTCACACTTGTAATTTAGACATAGTGAATTTGAACATTTCCTTCCCGTTTTCCCCCTGACACTTTTTTTCACAACAGAGAAGAACATCAAACGTGAACATCAAATGTTTAACTTGCTGTCAAAATGATCAAACGGTGTGTTTATTGTGTTCATGGTTACGAGACATTTTAACCCTGAGCTTCTAATCATTTAAAGCTTCACCCATATGGAGTCACAGGTCCGTTGAGCATGCGTCGTGTTGAGTTTTGAAAGTAGAGTGCCAGTCATAGTCACTCTCCGCTCATTATCACCAACTCTCCCTTGATGTAAACCTAGCGGAGAATCTCACCTGCACCCTCAACACCAGCTTCATACGGCGAAGAAAACTATGTCTCTGTTTCCTGTGGAGGTTCGGGAATGCTCATCTCCCATCCACTATCCTCGCCAACAACATCCTCACCACCTTCCACACAGGCAGTATAGAGAGCATCCTGTGCAGCTGATTTACTGCCTGTTCAGTGACACTACACAACAAACGCAGAGCGTCAAACTGAATTAAGAACATCGTTCATATCAGAATCAGAATCAGAATGGCCTTTATTGTCACACGGTCACAAGTACCAGTGAAATTAGCCATCAACCCATCCGTACAGGACGGGAAGACAGGGTAAGCCGCTGCGTGGTTGAACACGCCGCCATCATATGCCCCAAAAAGAACCCGGTTACCTCTGATTTATGCTCACCAGAAGTGTTTATATTTTTATGCCGCTTTGAAGCACCAAAGAGGTTTTACTGAACTGAGGCCGGTATATTCTTCCCATTTGCTTTCTCTGATGCATCACATTAATACCCAGTACTGTGATATAGTGATTAGTGATTTCAGTGTTTGAGGTACCCATGCAAATCTTCTGTGTTGTATAATACACCTGCTCTCTCTCGTGATTCCAAGATGGCGGCACGCACGGTCGCAGCAGCTCAAAGTTCTCCGTTACGGAATATAGGCTACAGTTTTTATAGTCATTTATTATATTTAAATATTTTTAGGCAATGTGTATATATGTATATTATAGTTTTATTTTTATTTATTTATTTATTTATTTTCCCTCTGTCTCTCTCTCTCTCTCAATTCTGCACTTTATATATTTTGGCCATACAGTGGGGAAAATAAGTATTTAGTCAGTCACCAATTGTGCAAGTTGTCCCACTTAAAAAGATGAGAGAGGCCTGTAATTGACATCATAGGTAGACCTCAACTATGAGAGACAAAATGTGGAAAAAAATTGAGAAAGTCATTTTGTCTGATTTTTAAAGAATTTATTTGCAAATAATGGTGGAAAATAAGTATTTGGTCAATAACAAAAGTTCATCTCAATACTTTGTTGTATATCCTTTGTTGGCAATGACAGAGGTCAAACGTTTTCTGTAAGTCTTCACAAGGTTGGCACACACTGTTGCTGGTATGTTGGCCCATTCCTCCATGCAGATCTCCTCTAGAGCAGTGATGTTTTGGGGCTGTCGGCGGGCAACACGGACTTTCAACTCCCTCCAAAGGTTTTCGATGGGGTTGAGATCGGGAGACTGGCTAGGCCACTCCAGGACTTTGAAATGTTTCTTACGAAGCCACTCCTTTGTTGCCCTGGCAGTGTGCTTGGGATCATTGTCATGCTAAAAGACCCAGCCACGTTTCATCTTCATTGCCCTTGCTGATGGAAGGAGGTTTGCACCCAAAATCTCACAATACATGGCCCCATTCATTCTTTCATGTACACGGACCAGTCGTCCTGGTCCCTTTGCAGAGAAACAGCCCCAAAGCATGATGTTGCCACCCCCATGCTTCACAGTTGGTATGGTGTTCTTTGGATGCAACTCCGCATTCACTTTCCTCCAAACACGACGAGTTGTTGTTTTTAACCAAATAGATCTACTTTGGTTTCATCTGACCATATGACATTCTCCCAATACTCTTCTGGAACATCCAAATGCTCTCTAGCAGAACTTCAGACGTGCCTGGATATGGAC
>JAMWET010001397.1:0-67500 GCA_024036415.1 Prochilodus magdalenae | reverse complement strand
ATGGATTGACAGCCCCTATATTACCATAAGGGTAAGAAAAAACTAAAATAAATAAATAAATGAATTTATTAATAAATAATTAGGTAAATACATTAATTTAAAATAAAAATGTTCATTAAGTAACACAAATAACAAAATAAATACACATTACACATTTATTTAAGTTTTTTATTTATTGATATACTTATTTCTATGCTTATTTATTTATTTTTAGATTTACCGTCATTATTTCTTTACCATTTGAATTTAAGTCTTAGTGTTTTATTTATTTAATTATTTATTTATTTTTTATTTTGGCAGATTCGGTCCTTCATAATAGTGAGCCACTGTAGCATTGAGTCTCCCTTCAGTCCCCACATGTGTGGATAAACACACTCACTTTTGGCAAGAAAACATAAGTGACAAAATTGGTAGCCAAACTTGACATGCTAACATGGCTCCAGCTTTCCACCCCCGGAGACCTCCTGGTGAGTAGGGGGTAAAGTTTGATGCTAACCTCTACCTCATATTTTGGCTCTTGATTACTAGAAATCAGTATCAGTATCTGACAGTATCTGGGTATGCATGTTGGTCGAGCGGTAATTAAAATATATCATTAACTGACCCGACTCAGAATTGTATCCGAATTTTGCCAATCGAATCGGATTCGCCTGTCCTGGCCGGCGATTCAACCATTCGTTCGTGTTTTTCCTCAATATACATTATCTAATAATCAGTAAATCAGTTTGCATACGGTTCAGATCTGATGTCCTCCTCATTTAGAGAGTCAGCAGAGTCACAGGAACATATTTCTGAACTAAAAGAGATGATGATCGATCTGAACTGTAGCCTTTAGTTACAGGATATAGCACCGGGCAGCAGCGCGTATTTATGCTAAACATTAGCGCTTATAGCTTATAGTGTTTTTAATTTCACCTCTAACAGCTTCTTCAGTAGGAGGACCCTTCGTCTTTCATCTCTCATAAATAATGAACTGCTAAATAAAACCAGATTAGTCCATATTTAAATTATTTATAGATGATAAGAAGAATGGTAGACCTGAAACTGTTAATTATTATAATAAATAATTATTTCTGGTGTATTAGCAGGCGTATTAAGTGACTGTACTTATCTCTAAATAAAAATAATCTTAGCTGTAGACAAATAAATATAAATATCTGTAATTTAGATTCTAAAATAATGGAATTATTCCGTTTTTCCTTCACCGCAATCAGCCGTTATGTCTAAACCGAAAGTCACTCCCTCGTCTGAAGCAGTGTTGGATGTCTGACTAACTGAAGAGCTGAATTCGGTTTCATTTGTTCAGATTCTCTTCTTCAAAACCTCCTCCAGGCTTTCTCTAAGACATCATTCCATCCATGTTTCTCAGCTTCACAGCTTTAGCTTCCTTTAATGGTAAATCGCCAGCACACGCTCTCATGTGGATTTAATTTTTTAGCAAGCATACGTCACAGCCCAGCTAGGACTTGCATATATATTTATGAATCCCCTTTAATAATTATTCAAATGTATTTTTAAATTTTTAAAGTTCTTGTGCATTTTTGTAAGCTTTGGTCTGTTTTACGAGTCACTGTTGTCAGTTGACTTGAAGGTTCTGAGTTGACTTAAAGGTTCTCCGACTGACGATTTGACTCGTCGACTTCTAGAGGGCAGCCCTAGAGTGTAGACTGTGCAATGCAGAGAGACCTTACAATATATTAACTATAATGTTTTCGTGACACAAAATACAAAAGTATGCAATTACCCACAATTACTCAGTGTTCCTTAAGCACTATATCAATCAGATAGACAGACAGACAGACAGACAGACAGACAGATAGATAGATAGATAGATAGATAGATAGATAGATAGATAGATAGATAGATAGATAGATAGATAGAAAGAAGAAATTTAAATTAAATTCATCAGAAGAATTGAATGTGCTCTGGCGAATGCTCAGGAAAGAGTGCCAAGGAGAGTGATTACATCTGCACACTCAGTGGGTTTGATTGACGATTCCAGCCCTTGCTTGATTCTGATGCAGTGTATCAACGCCATGCCATGATTGAATCCGTCTAGCTTTAACTACCAGTGTTAAGTAGAGTAATAGTGGGGTTATAGCTAAATCACAGCTTTGCTTGCTCCGTGTTCAGCGCTCGTGCTCCGTCAGGTTTCATTTGAATGATTTTTGCTCCTAGCATCATTAACACCAGCAGGAGCAGGTTTCATATGCGTCCTCGTATGGTGGTCACAGTGTCTGGTGGGCCCAGCAAATCTACCTATAGAAAAGTCCACCACGAAACATGAAAACGTTGATGACTAGGTGGTCTATACTGCACACCAGCTTAGTAGAGCTAGGAGTCCAGGCCTGGTATCCACATGCACAGCATATAACTTGATTTTCCCTCTGTATTTCGTACTCAGGCGTCTTCACTGCACCCGGAACTACATCCACATGCACCTGTTTGTGTCCTTCATGCTGCGAGCCATCAGCATCTTCGTGAAGGACCGGGTGGTGTACGCCAATGGAGGCGTGCAGCAGTATGATGCCATGCTCATGGATGATATTAACACCGTCTCCATCGGAGCTCTGGACAAGACCCAGTATGTAAGTTGAGCGAAGGATGTCTCGGAAAGTCTTCCTCTGAATGGAGTTTTAGAGGAAGCTTCAATTGATAGACTCCAAATTGCATAGCGTCTGTAGAAAACGTGTAAATGGTCTGTGGCTGTAATAGAGTTTGTGATGCTTCCACAAGGACACCCTAGTGCAATAAGACTGTAATAGCTTTGTAGGCATGGATGAGCATCCCTCCTCCTGGAGATACAGTATTTAGACGCCTTTTCAGAAATATCTTTGGTACCTAATGTTCTGTGGGTACGTATATCCACTTCAGATTTACAGACGTAGTGTCTTTTGTCTTTGTGCTTATTAATACGAACGACAGTTATGTATTCCTAAGAATAAAGACAAATCAATATGTGAAGCAATTAGTGTTGTAATGACTGTAGTAATTGGTAATTAGCTTTTGGAGCTTCACGGCTGAAATTTGGTGTATTTTTCTTGGGCTTTGGTTCAGTAAGGTTTGAGGATCGCTCTGTAGCATTCACCAAATCAGAAGATTTGCTAGGCCATGCAAGTACCTTCACTTCAGGTCATATTGAAGTTCTTCCCAAGTGACTACTGGATCTTCTCCTACCTTCCATACTTCAGTTTCAAGAGAAATTATCGGGGATGATTAGTTTCATGAACTTTTCACTTGCTATTGTCGTTAGCAAAGCTGTGCGGCCGGTTGATGGAAGAACGGAACCACAGACACGCTTATTTACAAATTGGTTATCGGGTACCCCAACGTGGCCGTGCCGGAGAGATCCTTCTGCCAATTCGAACGTCCCTGACTCTCTCCCGCACCTCTCCAAAGAGGGTCCTCTTATACAGTCCTTAGGTGCCCTCAGCTGGAATACATTATCAGTGAGGTCATTTAAAAAATGACACACCTAAGCAAAACAGAGTATCACTCAATGTCTTCATTCTTTACCTTCTCCATCTCTCTAATCATGTCCATATGTTACTATGTTTTCTGACCAGTCTAGAGGTCAACCTGTCCATCAACACACCTCAATGATATGAGGCCCTCTAAAGAAAGAATCTAACCCTACTGGCCTGTTACTTCTCATATAAGAGTACAATGCTAATATGTGAGGAGTAGAATACACATCACTATCCCAGAAGTTGCCAAAGATGTTCAAGGTCTTTGCTAAGACTCTGTACCAATAGGGTTGCCCCTGAGAACTTTAGGAAGCGCCTGTGTCTACCATGATTGCCTACTTGTCGAGTGAAAGATATACGTGGTTGGTATAGCTCAGCGGATAACACCACTACCCGCCAGGCAGCCAACACCACATGTGGGAGACTGGGGTTTGAATCCCGGGCTGGGTGACTATGCTGTGCTACACCAATACGAGTCCCTGGGCAAGACTCCTAACACTACATTGGCCCACCTGTAATATGATCAACCTTGTAAGTCGCTCTGGATAAGAGCGTCAGCTAAATGCCGTAAATGTAAATATACCACTCCACAGAGTCCACTCCAGAGTCCAGTGGCGGCCTCGTTATCTGGCGCTCTCCATCTGAAGCTTGCCTTGGTCCTTGGGTACGATGTAAGGCCTGCATGCAACTGCTCGGCCATGGAAACCTATACCATCCATATGAGAGTGCCTTCCCCATGAATGAGTGGGCCCAGAGAAACCGTAACTTAATCGTGTATAGTGGTAGTTCATCTAACAGATAACACCTTCAGTCAAATCGACATCCTAACCAACCTAGCTAGCACAGAGACTGTCCTGATTGTCCTGATAACTTTCTGTTGGGTGTTTCAAGAATTCATGCCCAACCAAAATGTTAACAATGACATCACTGCAAGACTTTATATGCAGTAAGCCAAATGATTATATCAAATCAACTACAAACTCCAGATAGGGAAGCTATCCGGGTTTTATTTACAGTGCTCTGGTACAGTCTGTGATTTGACTGAGCACTGAAGCAAAGGGTAGAACAGAGAGCAATGAGATTGACCCACAAGCTCTACTCTGGGGTCAGGTTGACCAAGTTGTTCCTCACTACAGCAGGTTTTGAAGAATGGAAGCACAACTTCTCTACACACTAACCAAGTTGGCAAAAGCTCGCTGGTGATAATGATTAACGAGCAATATGCTGTATTGTGCAGCTTTAGTTAGAACATCACGCTCAGTGACTGCGCTCAGTGCCGAGGCTCATGAAGACCATGATTGCACGAATCAGGAATGTTATTTTAAGCCTGGAACTCGACTCTGTAGCGTGGTAGATCTCTAGGAGCGAAGCTATAATGAGTTTTGCACCGCAGTACTGGTGAAGTAAATTAAGTCAGCACTCGACTAGACCAAATTAGCCACGGGCTGGCAAAGGCAGTTACCAATTAATATTAGTCGAAGCTGAAAATGTTTCTTTGGTTTGTCAAATCAATGGATTAGGGCGCAGAACCTTAATCCTATACTGATATCGCAGACTGGATGAATCGTTTCATTGGTTAATGAGGCTGAGTGGTTGGAATTGTTGTGCTTCATTTGAACAGGTTGGGTGTAAAATCACAGTGCTGCTCTTCATCTACTTCCTCGCCACCAACTATTATTGGATACTGGTGGAGGGACTCTACCTTCACAGCCTCATCTTCATGGCCTTTTTCTCTGACTCCAAGTACCTCTGGGGCTTCACGCTAATAGGATGGGGTGAGTGTATCCGCCGTGTATGTGCAAGTGTTTATGACCATATGCAGCATCCTTCAGAATTACTGGTGCACTTGGAAAAGGCAAGCTACAGAGGCTCTGTTTGTTCACATGATGGTGTTTTGGTGAGCAGGAATTATTAAAGGGGAAGCATTAATAACAAAACACAGTCAAGGTCTTTCTACATATAAAGGGAATCCAGTTGACCTTCCCATTCTTACCATTCAAACACACATTCCCATTCAAAAAAGACATGCCTTCATTCATCTTCGGCCACGGTTTACAACTGCAGATGAATATGCAGTTGTGAAATATGGCAAAGATGAATGGAAGCCTCTGTTTTTTTTTTCTTTGCTGAATACTTCTTCGCTCAGATTTTCAGAATAGGGTCAAACTGATCCATGAACTTTTTACACTGACGTTTTTCAAGGACACCGTTAATGAAGGGCACTGTGTCAAACACTGTTACACAGAACCGAGTGAGCTTTAATTCCATCATTTCATGTTCTCTTCAAAGTCGGACTGCTGTCCTCCTCAGCCGTCCTCGAACATGCCTTTGTTGAGTTCAAAAGCCCTTGACATGTATGTATGCAAATCAGAGCTTGGAATTTGCATACACTCTGAAGCATGTAGGGTGCGGTGAAAAGTCTTTGCCCCCCCCGATTTCTTCCATTTTTCCATATATTTATCACTTTCAATTCCTAGCATTCCGATGATGTCACAAAGCCCATTAACAAATATTGAATGTATTTGCTTGATTTTATTTGATCTTTCGTCTTTAACAAACCAAATCCAAAGACTTCCTGCTGTGTCTCAAACCGAGGACTAGCATATTAAATGGCATGTAAAACGCAGTGCAGTATCATTAGCCTATAACGAGGCCTCTCGTTAGTGTAGATAAAGTACCGAATTGTGTCATTTTGGATGCAGGATTAGGTCAGATGTGGTCAACGGCAGCTGCTCCGCTTGCCCATTATAGCTTTACTGTGTCGCTAGTTAGCCTCATTAACATCCCAGGGAACTCAGAGTCAAAAAATGTTTACGTGACACCGAACTTGATTGTTTAAAGATGTAAATATGTGAGAACTGTGTGGGCGTGGCTAATGGACAGCTTGATTGACACCACTCTGTCGAACACACCTAGCCAGTTCCGCAACTCATATAGATCTATGATCATGTAGATCCTGTTATGAACAGACATCCAGACGGACGTGTGTATTAACTTAAACAGCAATGCATGAAAGAAGGAAGGGGTAAAGGAATAGCGCTGATGTATGGAGAAAGGAATGGCAGGTGGTCTAGCTCACTAGCTTTAAGTTATCATGGGTCAGCTTTAGCTCATAAAGTTTTTGTGACTCTGGTAAGAAGCATCAGCCTTGTGATTGATTAGGGAATGCTTACGGGAGCGGTGCCCAGGATTAGGACCACCCAGTTTACATGTTTACAATGTGAGTAGAGAGATATGGTAAAATACAGCAGCTGTTTATTATACTTAAGGAGGGGTTTCATATGACATGCCATAATACATTTACAATTTGGGCTCAGAGAAACAAGATTATCTTTATTTGATAGATTTAGGTTCAGTTTGGACTTTATACATTATCAAGCAGATCATTCGGTTTAGCTTTGCCACCTAGATGTCTACACAGTGTTATGTATACAAGTGTGTTTTGTGTGGAGGTGTGTGTGTATACGTTTACCATGTGAGAAACAGCTGCGTCATCAGAACAGAACGGAGCCCCTAAGAGAACGTTGCCCTCAGGGTTCTACAGGCCATAGATCTAAAACCATTTGAAGGACAACTGACCATCTGATGACATTAAATAAGGACAGCTGACACAGCATCTTTGAATCTTACGGGTGTGGTGACACGGTGTATAAAACCTCTGTGACAAGGTTCTGTCTTCAGACTGAGTAGGACTGCGTAGGACTGAGTAGGACTGCGTAGACTGAGTAGGACTGCGTAGGACTGCGTAGACTGAGTAGGACTGCGTAGGACTGAGTAGGACTGCGTAGGACTGAGGAGGACTGCATAGACTGAGTAGGACTGCGTAGACTGAGTAGGAATGTGTAGGACTGAGTAGGACTGCGTAGGACTGCATAGGACTGAGTAGGACTGCATAGACTGAGTAGGACTGCGTAGACTGAGTAGGACTGCGTAGGACTGCGTAGACTGAGTAGGACTGCGTAGACTGAGTAGGACTGCGCAGGACGGAGTAGGACTGCGTAGACTAAGTAGGACTGCGTAGGACTGAGTAGGACTGCGTAGACTGAGTAGGACTGCGTAGGACTGAGTAGGACTGCGTAGGACTGAGTAGGACTGCGTAGACTGAGTAGGACTGCGTAGACTGAGTAGGAACGTGTAGGACTGAGTAGGACTGCGTAGGACTGCGTAGGACTGAGTAGGGCTGCGTAGGACTGAGTAGGACTGCATAGGACTGAGTAGGACTGCATAGGACTGAGTAGGACTGCATAGACTGAGTAGGACTGCGTAGGACTGAGTAGGACTGCGTAGACTAAGTAGGACTGCATAGGACTGAGTAGGACTGCATAGGACTGAGTAGGACTGCGTAGACTGAGTAGGACTGTGTAGGACTGCGTAGACTGAGTAGGACTGCGTAGGACTGAGTAGGACTGCGTAGGACTGAGTAGGACTGCGTAGACTAAGTAGGACTGCGTAGGACTGCGTAGGACTGAGTAGGACTGAGTAGGACTGAGTAGGACTGAGTAGACTGAGTAGGACTGAGTAGGACTGCGTAGGACTGAGTAGGACTGCGTAGACTGAGTAGGACTCGTAGACTGAGTAGGACTGCGTAGACTGAGTAGGACAGCGTAGGACTGAGTTGGGCTGAGTTCAGACTGTACTGGACTAGCCTGGCTTTGGACGAGAGATGTGAGTGAACTGCGATCGCCTCGAAATAAACTACTCCAGCATCTCCAGCCTTCAGTCTCCTGACTCCATCCTTCTGTGCAAGCAAGAAAAGAAACTACAACAGTCTTCCATGTTTTGATATTGGCTTCATATTTCATATAGGACTGAGTAGGACTGCATAGGACTGAGTAGGACTGCGTAGACTGAGTAGGACTGCGTAGGACTGAGTAGGACTGCGTAGACTGAGTAGGACTGCGTAGGACTGAGTAGGAATGTGTAGGACTGAGTAGGACTGCGTAGGACTGTGTAGGACTGCATAGGACTGAGTAGGACTGCATAGACTGAGTAGGACTGCGTAGACTGAGTAGGACTGCGTAGACTGAGTAGGACTGCGCAGGACTGCGCAGGACGGAGTAGGACTGCGTAGACTAAGTAGGACTGCGTAGGACTGAGTAGGACTGCGTAGACTGAGTAGGACTGCGTAGACTGAGTAGGACTGCGTAGGACTGAGTAGGACTGCGTAGGACTGAGTAGGACTGCGTAGGACTGAGTAGGACTGCGTAGACTGAGTAGGACTGTGTAGGACTGCGCAGGACTGCGTAGGACTGCGTAGGACTGAGTAGGAATGTGTAGGACTGAGTAGGACTGCGTAGGACTGTGTAGGACTGCATAGGACTGAGTAGGACTGCATAGACTGAGTAGGACTGCGTAGACTGAGTAGGACTGCGTAGACTGAGTAGGACTGCGCAGGACTGCGCAGGACGGAGTAGGACTGCGTAGACTAAGTAGGACTGCGTAGGACTGAGTAGGACTGCGTAGACTGAGTAGGACTGCGTAGACTGAGTAGGACTGCGTAGGACTGAGTAGGACTGCGTAGACTGAGTAGGACTGCGTAGGACTGAGTAGGACTGCGTAGACTGAGTAGGAATGTGTAGGACTGAGTAGGACTGCGTAGGACTGCGTAGGCCTGAGTAGGACTGCGTAGGACTGAGTAGGACTGCATAGGACTGAGTAGGACTGCATAGGACTGAGTAGGACTGCATAGACTGAGTAGGACTGAGTAGACTGAGTAGGAATGTGTAGGACTGAGTAGGACTGCGTAGGACTGAGTAGGACTGCATAGGACTGAGTAGGACTGCGTAGACTGAGTAGGACTGCGTAGGACTGAGTAGGACTGCGTAGACTGAGTAGGACTGCGTAGGACTGAGTAGGACTGCGTAGACTTAGTAGGACTGCGTAGGACTGAGTAGGACTGCGTAGGACTGAGTAGGACTGAGTAGACTGAGTAGGACTGAGTAGGACTGAGTAGACTGAGTAGGACTGAGTAGGACTGCGTAGACTGAGTAGGACAGCGTAGGACTGAGTTGGGCTGAGTTCAGACTGTACTGGACTAGCCTGGCCTTGGACGAGAGATGTGAGTGAACTGCGATCGCCTCAAAATAAACTACTCCAGCATCTCCAGCCTTCAGTCTCCTGACTCCATCCTTCTGTGCAAGCAAGAAAAGAAACTACAACAGTCTTCCATGTTGCCGTCTTATTTGCAAGTTCCTTTTTAAAATTCATTCTTCTTTTATCTGTTTTCCTGGTCTCTTTTGCTCAGGCTTCACCCACCTGCAGTGTAGTATAAGACAATTGTATAAGTAAACACACAGTAGGATATTTAACTCAGTCAGCCATTTAACCACAGCACTGTTGACTCTAAATGTCACTTAAACAGAAGCATTTCAGTAGTCTGGTATTGGCTAAAAGTCTCAACAAGGAGCAAGCTATGCTTGTCTAAGAGGAGGTCCCACCAATAAGAAGAGAAAATGTAACTCTCCCTTGGAAAGCGTTTTTGTGAAATGCACTGCTTACCAAGAGGAACGTAAAGGCTCGCCAAGAAACCCCTTGGCTAAAGTCAGCAGTCATCTGAGCTACGATGCACCTGTTTAGTCAAACTGGAAACAAACTGACTGAGTAGCACTTTATCTGCCCTGCTGCTCAACTGTAGTAAGGCACAATATAGCCATGCCATGTTAAGATTACTGGTCATTGTCAGGGCATATGCTTGGCATCATGCCAGCGCATCACAAGCTAATTCCTGCCACACATACCCTGGTTAACCATCCTGACATCTACCGTTACAATCACCAGTACCTGTGAATAGTAGTGTCTATATGTCTCCTCAGACCTGCATATCCGTAAATGCATGAGTAGATCTTCACACCTATCTGTAGCCCCGCCCACAGCTCCTTATTATTCATATTCTTTATTCGATTTATTTCATTTTGTTGATTTTACTCTTAGTTAAATATTGTGTCTCTTGCGAACCGGTTTAGTCAGGCCGGTTCAATAGTCAGGACCCCCACAGTGCCACCACAGAGCAGGTATTATGTGTAGTGGATCCTCCATGGAGTGGTTAAACACTGTGTCCACTCTATTAGACACTCCTACCTTGCTGGTCCACTTTCTAGATGTACAGTCAGAGACAACAGCTCATCTGCTGCTGCACAGTGCAGTGTTGGTCATCCCCTTGTTCTTCATCGGTGCTGACAGGATGCTGCACACAGGAGCCTGACCACAGGATGCACTGGGCTGAATAGTCTTGGTTGGTGGACGATTCTCAGTCCAGCAGTGACACTGAGGTATTTCACCACTCCAGCAGCACTGCTCTGTCTGATCCACTCACACCAGCACCACACAAACTAACACACCACCATATTACCAAACTAAATCTGTCATGATAACCTTATGATACCATAAGGCATACACCATGACACATTTGTGGCCTGGCTATGTCAGTGTTAAGTTTTAGTGGGGTGATGTAAAGTGTAAACATTGATTGTCTATCAAGCTAAATGCTAGTAGTAAGCAATTATAGTCCCTGTGCACGTATGAGCCTTTCAACCTGAGATACACCAATCAACCATAACAGTAAACCCACCTCAGTGTATCCACACTCTTATCTATTTTATCAGCTCCACCTACCATAGAGGTGTAGTTCTACACCTCTATTATTTAGGCCACCAATCATCTTTTACTTTAAAATGGTCAGCCCCCCCACAGAGCAGGTATTAAGTGGGTGGTGGATCATACTCAGCACTCCATTGACACTGATGTGGTGGTGGTGTGTTAGTTTGTGTTGTGCTGGTGTGAGTGGATCAGACAGAGCAGTGCTGCTGGAGTGTTGAAATACCTCAGTGTTATTGCTGGACTGAGAATCGTCCACCAACCAAGACTATTCAGCCAACCGCATCCTGTGGTCAGGCTCCTGTGTGCAGCATCCTGTCAGCACCGATGAAGGACAAGGGGATGACCAACACTGCACTGTGCAGCAGCAGATGAGCTGTTGTCTCTGACTGTAAATCTAGAAAGTGGACTAGCAAGGTAGGAGTGTCTAATAGAGTGGACACAGTGTTTAACCACTCCATGGATGATCCACTAGATAGATAGATAGATAGATAGATAGATAGATAGATAGATAGATAGATAGATAGATAGATAGATAGATAGATAGATAGATAGATAGATAGATAGATAGATAGATACTTTATTGATCCCAGAGGGAAATTCAAGAACTGCTCTGTGGTGGCACTGTGGGGGTCCCGACTATTGAAGCACAGGGTAAAAGGGGATTAACAAAGTATACTGAGAATCAGATGGACTACAGTCTGTAACTGTAGAACTAGAAAGTGCTCCTATATAGTATGGGGAGCTGATTGTGTATATACAAGAAGGTGTATATACACTGGATTGAAAAAACTTCCTGTCTCACAATTAAAAGTTATAGCAGTGTGTTCTTTCATTAAAAAAATAAAGAAATAAATAATTAATAAAACATTGGGTTCTTTGAAGCTTTCTGGAATATTAACAAAAAGCCCTTTGGGAAATAATGAACAACAGTGCACCTACAGTTAGAGTACATTCTGAACTGTAAATATTAAGGAATGTATTAAGTGGGTTTTCTTGTTGTGTAAGCAAACTCATTTTTGCAAGATGACAAACTTGTTTTTGTTATTTCCCAGCTTCAACAATGCTTTGTGGCTTAGTTTTGAATCTCAGCATTATGCATCTACTCTCTCATTAGGCTGGCAATGTGGGATTTATGCCTAGCTGTTTTTAAAGCTAGTCTAATCTTACTACTGAGGAAAATAAGTATTTGAACACCCTGCGTCTTTGCAAGTTCTCCCACTTAGAAATCATGGAGGGGTCTGAAATTTTCATCTTAGGTGCATGTCCACTGTGAGAGACATAATCTAAAAACAAAATCCAGAAATCACTATGTATGATTTTTTAATAATTTATTTGTGTGTTACTGCTGCAGATAAGTATTTGAACACCTGTGAAAATCACTGTTAATATTTGGTACAGTAGCCTTTGTTTGCAATTACAGAGGTCCTGTAGTTTTTCACCAGGTTTGCACACACTACAGCAGGGATTCTGGCCCATTCCTCCACACAGATCTCCTCCAGATCAGCCAGGTTTCTGGGCTGTCGCTGAGAAACATGGAGTTTGAGCTCCCTCCGAAGATTTTCTGCAAATTTTCTCACTCCAAGGACTGGCTAGGCCACTCCAGAACATTGATATGCTTCTTACGGAGCCACTCCTTGGTTATCCTGGCTGTGTGCTTTGGGTCATTGTCATGTTGGAAGACCCAGCCACGACCCATCCTCAATGCTCTAACTGAGGGAAGGAGGTTGTTCCCCAAAATCTCACAATACATGGCCCCGGTCATCCTCTCCTTAATACAGTGCAGTCGTCCTGTCCCATGTGCAGAAAAACACCCCCACAGCATGATTAAGATGAATATTTCAGACCCCTCCATGATTTCTAAGTGGGAGAACTTGCAAAGTCGCAGGGTGTTCAAATACTTATTTTCCTCACTGTACAGCTGCTAGGAAATAGCAATTGTACTGTATGTCTGGAAAACAGTTGCCCCCCAAAGTCTTTGGACTTTGAGCCAATGGTGAACTGAATGTTCTTAAGGTTACTTCATAAAATGCTCAACATGATATTGTTACAACAAAAAACACTCATTAGCAGAGCATTCCGGAAAAATTCCAAAAAATTCCGGAGAAGGGTTCTAACCAGACTGCATTAAACTCAAACCATCAAAGTCTGGGACTGTTTTTCTTACACTGGTGTTTGGTGAGCTGGTGTTAATGAACTCAGAAGTGTACGGGATGGACAGATGTCAGAAGTAAGGAGTACACATCAATCATCGTTCCAGAAAATGTTCTGGAATGGTCTTGGAATTGCATTTTGTTTCCAGTTGTTTAGATCATGGCACAAATGTCCCAGATCTTTATATACATACATACACAGACATATCGGAATATTATGAGGACCCCTGGTATGATTTGACTGTTGTCCAAAGGGCCATAAACAAGAATGGACTCCTCACACATTAAGTCCCCCATGGGCCATTAAAGCCAGAGGGGATTGATGACTCTGGGGAGCAGGACGGAACAATCGACGTGTCACAGTGAACCAGTTAACCTCTTTAATGAACACGGGAACACCGTGGACAGTCTCAGAGATCACCATTGAGCGAACACTGTTATGTCTGGGCCAGCAAAGCAGAGGCATAGTTAGGGCATCAATGTTTACCCAGGTTCATTGTCAGTGTCGCCTCTAGTTTCAATGAGCGTACCATAATTGGACACTGGAGGACCGGAAAAATGTTGCCTTCTCAGACAAATCCAGGTAAAGTGGGAGGACAGTGGCAAATATGCTGCCGGGATGCTGGACTGCTAATAACACTGCAGGAGCCTCTGAACGCCAACAGGCACTTGACCATCCTAGCAGACCATGTGCATCAGGAATATTGAAGATCTTCTGTTCCATCCTGTTGCCACAAAGTCGGAAGCATGCAAATTGCTAGTTAACAGCCCCAGATCTTTATCCCTCCAGACTTTATGGCAGATCTGCCAAACCCAGGTTTGTCCTTCAGAGACCATGCTTCCACTGCGCCAGGGTCCAGTCTTGGCATGCTTTACACCACTCCAACTGACACTTGCCTTTGCATATAGAGATCTTAGGCTTGGTTGCACCTGCTTGGCCAGAGAGACTCATTTCATGAAGATCCTGATGTTGCTTCCAGAGGAATGAGTGATGAGTGATGCAACAGAGGATAGGCTATGTACTTCAGTGTGGCAGCACGTGAGTTTGCATGGCCCATCATGCTGTGGCTGGGCTGTTCTTGCGCACAGACTCTTCAGTTTTACAGTAGTAGCACTTATAGTTGACCAGGGCAGATCTAGCAGTCTTGAGTTCCCGAGTACAACCCATTCTGCTCCCAGGCTTTGTCTATGTAGATGGCGCTGCTGTGTGCTGAGTCTTATACACCTGTTGGCCATGAGTGTGGGTTAAACAGTTGAAATCAATTAGGAAGTAACAACAGTTCAAGTAAATCGTGTCCACATATTTTTGGCCATATAGTGTAGTTGTAGTTTTCCCCCAACCACAGTTAAACTAAGTATGTAAAGAGGGGGTTGAAGTGGGGCATACACCATGACACATTTGTGGCCTGGCTATGTCAGTGTTAAGTTTTAGTGGGGTGATGTAAAGTGTAAACATTGATTGTCTATCAAGCTAAATGCTAGCAGTTATAGTCCCTGTGCACGTACGAGCCTTTCAACATGAGATACACCAATCAACCATTACAGTAAACCCACCTCAGTGTATCCACACTCTTATCTATTTTATCAGCTCCACCTACCATAGAGTGTAGTTCTACACCTCTATTATTTAGGCCACCAATCATCTTTTACTTTAAAATGGTCAGCCCCCCCATAGAGCAGGTATTAAGTGGGTGGTGGATCATTCTCAGCACTCCATTGACACTGATGTGGTGGTGGTGTGTTAGTTTGTGTTGTGCTGGTGTGAGTGGATCAGACAGAGCAGTGCCGCTGTAATGTTGAAATACCTCAGTGTCACTGCTGGACTGAGAATCGTCCACCAACCAAGACTATTCAGCCAACCGCATCCTGTGGTCAGGCTCCTGTGTGCAGCATCCTGTCAGCACCGATGAAGGACAAGGGGATGACCAACACTGCACTGTGCAGCAGCAGATGAGCTGTTGTCTCTGACTGTAAATCTAGAAAGTGGACTAGCAAGGTAGGAGTGTCTAATAGAGTGGACACAGTGTTTAACCACTCCATGGATGATCCACCAGATAGATAGATAGATGGATAGATAGATAGATAGATAGATAGATAGATAGATAGATAGATAGATAGATAGATAGATAGATAGATAGATACTTTATTGATCCCAGAGGGAAATTCAAGAACTGCTCTGTGGTGGCACTGTGGGGGTCCCGACTATTGAAGCACAGGGTAAAAGGGGATTAACAAAGTATACTGAGAATCAGATGGACTACAGTCTGTAACTGTAGAACTAGAACGTGCTCCTATATAGTATGGGGAGCTGATTGTGTATATACAAGAAGGTGTATATACACTGGATTGAAAAAACTTCCTGTCTCACAATTAAAAGTTATAGCAGTGTGTTCTTTCATTAAAAAAATAAAGAAATAAATACTTAATAAAACATTGGGTTCTTAATGATGAACAACAGTACACCTACAGTTAGAGTACATTCTGAACTGTAAACATTAAGAAATGTATTAAGTGGGTTTTCTTGTTGTGTAAGCAAACTCATTTTTGCAAGATGACAAACTTGTTTTTGTTATTTCCCAGCTCCAACAATACTTTGTGGCTTAGTTTTGAATCTCAGCATTATGCATCTACTCTCTCATTAGGCTGGCAATGTGGGATTTATGCCTAGCTGTTTTTAAAGCTAGTCTAATCTTACTACAGTGAGGAAAATAAGCATTTGAACACCCTGCGTCTTTGCAAGTTCTCCCACTTAGAAATCATGGAGGGGTCTGAAATTTTCATCTTGGGTGCATGTCCACTGTGAGAGACATAATCTAAAAACAAAATCCAGAAATCACTATGTATGATTTTTTAATAATTTATTTGTGTGTTACTGCTGCAGATAAGTATTTGAACACCTGTGAAAATCAGTGTTAATATTTGGTACAGTAGCCTTTGTTTGCAATTACAGAGGTCCTGTAGTTTTTCACCAGGTTTGCACACACTGCAGCAGGGATTTTGGCCCATTCCTCCACACAGATCTACTCCAGATCAGCCAGGTTTCTGGGCTGTCGTTGAGAAACATGGAGTTTGAGCTCCCTCCAAAGATTTTCTGCAAATTTTCTCACTCCAAAGACTGGCTAGGCCACTCCAGAACCTTGATATGCTTTTTACGGAGCCACTCCTTGGTTATCCTGGCTGTGTGCTTTGGGTCATTGTCATGTTGGAAGACCCAGCCACGACCCATCCTCAATGCTCTAACTGAGGGAAGGAGGTTGTTCCCCAAAATCTCACAATACATGGCCCCGGTCATCCTCTCCTTAATACAGTGCAGTCGTCCTGTCCCATGTGCAGAAAAACACCCCCACAGCATGATTA
The DNA here is from genome assembly GCA_024036415.1 of Prochilodus magdalenae. NCBI lineage: Eukaryota > Metazoa > Chordata > Actinopteri > Characiformes > Prochilodontidae > Prochilodus > Prochilodus magdalenae. The sequence goes on along the minus strand of JAMWET010001397.1, from coordinate 50,930 downwards.
AGATGAATATTTCAGACCCCTCCATGATTTCTAAGTGGGAGAACTTGCAAAGTCGTAGGGTGTTCAAATACTTATTTTCCTCACTGTACAGCTGCTAGGAAATAGCAATTGTACTGTATGTCTGGAAAACAGTTGCCCCCCAAAGTCTTTGGACTTTGAGCCAATGGTGAACTGAATGTTCTTAAGGTTACTTCATAAAATGCTCAAAATGATATTGTTACAACAAAAAACACTCATTAGCACAGCATTCCGGAAAAATTCCAGAAAATTCCAGAGAAGGGTTCTAACCAGACTGCATTAAACGCAAACCATCAAAGTCTGGGACTGTTTTTCTTACACTGGTGTTTAGTGAGCTGGTGTTAATGAACTCAGAAGTGTACGGGATGGACAGATGTCAGAAGTAAGGTATACACATCAATCATCGTTCCGGGAAATGTTCTGGAATGGTCCTGGAATTGCATTTTGTTCCCAGTTGTTTAAATCATGGTACAAATATCCCAGATCTTTATATACATACATACACAGACATATTGGAATATTATGAGGACCCCCTGGTATGATTTGACTGTTGTCCAAAGGGACATAAACAAGAATGGACTCCTCGCACATTAAGTCCCCCATGGGCCATTAAAGCTAGAGGGGATTGATGACTCTGGGGAGCAGGACAGAACAATCGACGCGTCACAGTGAACCAGTTAACCTCTTTAATGAACACGGGAAGACTGTGGACAGTCTCAGAGATCACCATTGAGCGAACACTGTTATGTCTGGGCCAGCAAAGCAGATACATAGTTAGGGCATCAATGTTTACCCAGGTTCATTGTCAGTGTCGCCTCTAGTTTCAATGAGCGTACCATAATTGGACACTGGAGAACCGGAAAAATGTTGCCTTCTCAGACAAATCCAGGTAAAGTGGGAGGACAGTGGCAAATATGCTGCCGGGATGCTGGACTGCTAATAACACTGCAGGAGCCTCTGAACGCCAACAGGCACTTGACCATCCTAGCAGACCACGTGAATCAGGAATATTGAAGATCTTCTGTTCCATCCTGTTGCCCGAAGTCGGAAGCATGCAAATTGCTAGTTAACAGCCACAGATCTTTATCCCTCCAGACTTTATGGCAGATCTGCCAAACCTAGGTTTGTCCTTCAGAGACCATGCTTCCATTGCCCCAGGGTCCAGTCTTGGCATGCTTTACACCACTCCAACTGACACTGTCTTTGCATATAGTGATCTTAGGCTTGGTTGCACCTGCTTGGCCAGAGAGACTCATTTCATGAAGATCCTGATGTGGCTTCCAGAGGAATGAGTGATGAGTGATGCAACAGAGGATAGGCTATGCACTTCAGTGTTGGGAGCATGTGAGTTTGCATGGCCCATCATGCTGTGGCTGGGCTGTTCATGCACACAGACACTTCAGTTTTACAGTAGTAGCACTTATAGTTGACCAGGGCAGATCTAGCAGTCTTGAGTTCCTGAGTACAACCCATTCTGCTCCCAGGCTTTGTCTATATAGATGGCGCTGCTGTGTGCTGAGTCTTATACACCTGTTAGCCATGAGTGTGGGGTAAACAGTTGAAATTAATTAGGAAGTAATTTGGAAGTAACAGCAGGAAATCGCAGTGTCCACATATATTTGGCCATGTAGTGTAGTTGTAGTTTTCCCCCAACCACAGTTAAACGAAGTATGTAAAGAGGGGGTTGAAGTGGGGCTGGGTGTGATCTCTCCACTCTGTCCTCTGTGTAAGCCATGCTAATGGTTCCTCACATCCTGTACCCACCTATTCCACACACATCACTCAATCAAATGGCCAGGGCTGGGAACAGAGTGCCCAGGTGCGGAAAACAGGGGATTTGGTTGAAAAACAACAAAGCCACCCTGCAAACACCGTCACTACAATAATACCAATAATAACGCCGGGGGTTTATGGCTGGTGAATCAGCGGCCTTATTATGCGGTTGTCAGGGACGATGTTATTAATGCGTTATAATTATAGCTCTGTTCGTTCTGTTTGGCTTGTGTTCCCGCTGTGTCTTCGTCAGCCGCCCAGCCGCTGTAATTGCTGACCCGAGACATCTGTGATGCTGAAAGTTTGTAGCTTGGATGGTGTTGGAACTCGAGCACTGTTCGTACCTTGGCTCACGTTTAGCCATTTGCGTTTTTTCTGGCCCCTCCCATTTTCTCCATTGGTCTTGGAAGTTGTAACCAATTTGCTAGTGCAAAGGGTGGAAACTGGTAGAACACTGAGAGCAGATTAAGTGCCTCCAATGTGGCTCATTAGAAAAGAAAAGAAGGAGCCTATTCCACTTTCACACACCGCCACCCCAGACTCCCTCCCATATAAACATAACGGACATAAAACTGGGCTAAATCAGTAACCAGAAGTCATTTCCTGCCCTAAAAATGAGTTTCGCCAGCCAGGATTTTTCTTTCTGCCCCCCTATTCTCTTCTCCTCCTTTTATCTGGTGTCCTGTGCCTATATTTGCAGTCCCTGATATTAATAATAAAGGCCCTGTTATATTCTTCTGCACATTCTTTTTTCCCTGTCCTAGCCCACACCAGATTGCTTCGTGTTGCGGGCCCCGATGGCAGCCCCTTTCCCACATCCGTATCTCGGAATTCCTGAGCCGTTTGCGTAGATTGGTGACAGCAGAATTCGAAGCCTCATTTATTCACAGCGCCAGTTCGATGTGCAGCCTCCCTCGGCGAAGCTGTATTGATAGCTTTGAAGTGCTAATTCTCAGAGGAGGGACGGGAAATGCGTTCTTTAGAAGCCTGTTTTTCTTTAACTCCCAATCTGAATGACAACATGAAAGTAAAGCAGCGAGTGACCTGTTAAGTGGGGACGCTGAAACACTGCGCAGTCGAAGCCAATCCCAGGTGTTACATGCGCAAAAACCCACTTAAAGAGCCTCCACACGCCGCCAGGGCAGCTTTATCGCACCTTTGCGTAGATTCTTCAAGTCTCTGGTGGTATGAGACGCCATCATGCTTTGGGACGTGGGTGGTCAAGAGTCCACAAATCTCCCATAGGGAGATTGAAATAGTGCGTATTAGCTAGCTATGCTAACTGTGTGCTAACATGTTTTGTTCCATGTCAGAGTAGCTATGAATATAGTACATTTCATAGTTTTGATCCCTGCTTTTTCTGTAGCACAGTGGCAGCAGGAACTTATCTTACTGTGCAAACACCCATGCTCTGTAAAACACAATCCCTACAAGCAGCTCTGGCTACACACGATTTCCAAACAGCGTGTGCTCTGTTTCAAATTAACATACGGCACATGAACAGATCACTCCCCTAAACATTTAAGCGCTAGCTTTTCTAGGGAATAGATTAAGACCTAACAGTTCTGTATAGATGCTGTCAGGTGTCTTGCATGCGTCCGTGCATGGTGGTTCTCGAAGCACTGACTCCAGCTGCAGTCCACTCTTTGTGAATTTCCCCCACATTTTTGAATGGGTTTGGTTCCACACTCCTCTCCAGGGTGCGGTTATCCCTATTGCTTGTACACTTTTCCTTCCTCTCACCTCTCTATTAATGTGCTCGGACACAGAGCTCTGTGAACAGCCAGCCTCTTTAGTAATGACCTTTTGTGTCTTGCCCCTCTTGTGCAAGGTGTCATTGGTCGTCTTTTGGGTTTTCATTAGTTGTCAGTTATAATCATCAAAATTAAAATCTGTATTAATCTGTGTGGAATGAATGAATATAATATACAAGTTTCACTTTTTGAATGGAATTACTGAAATAAATCAACATTTTCATGATATTCTAATTATATGACCAGCACCTATATATGTATGTATATATATATATATATATATATATATATATATTGAGAGAGAGAGTGTATGTATGTATGTATGTATGTATGTATGTATGTAGTGTGTTATTTTATTTTTATTGTTAATTTGAATGGAAGTCAATGGAACCAGACATCTTTCCAAGCTGTTTTGGGCCCTTTCTGTCAGTCTATGCTTTATAAAATCTCTACACAGTGTAAACAGCAGCTCATGTGATCAAATGAGACATAAAAGTAAAAATCAACAAAAATGGAGATACATGTTTTTCTTTGGACAGCGACGATATATATATTATATATTTTTTTGGACAGCGACGATATATATATTATATATAAGTTATATATAAGTATATAGTATATATAAGTTTTTTTTTTTTTTTTTTGGACCCTTTTTGTTTCTATGGTAGGCATTACTTTATTTGGGGGTGAATCAGTAGCACAGCAATGACACTGATTGGTTGCCGTATGTGTCCCTTTTACATAGGCCACATTTTATATGTTCCCAATATTTTACATTCAGCAGTGTCAGGTCCCATGCGACAGACTGAACACATCTATCTTTACTTCCTTTTCTGATTATGCATTACTTTTACATGTTATATGTTCCCAATATATTACACTGAACAAATACAATGAGAGGAAACAGACACCTTAAACTTCAAATATACAGCAAACATCCACAACATTACAACCAGCACCCTGTTTCAATACACATTGTATATGGAGTATCAGCAATATTTAGGTGCACCATGTATTCTACAATTACAGACTGTACACCATCTGTTTTTCTGCAAACTTTTACTTTTTGGACCCTTTTACCCTGTTTCTAATGGTCAGGTCAGGACCCCCACAGAGCAGGTATTATTTGGGTGGTGAATCAGTCTCAGCACAGCAATGACACTGAAGTGGTGGTGCCGTTTTTAGTGTGTGCATTAGGTGCCTTGAGCAAGGCACCTGATGGTCACGACTAATGCTCCCCAGGTGCCGTGGCTAAGGCTGCCCACCGCTCCGGGCAAGTGTGCTTACTGCCCCCTAGTGTGTGTGCATGTGGGTGTTAAATGTGGAAGACAAACTCCTCTGTGTGCAAATCACAGATGGGAAAAAAGGCAGTAAATTCTCTCCTGGTGAAAAACATGGTGAAACTAAAGTCCACTGAAGGGGTTAGGGGTAGCTTTGTATCTATTAGCTGGAGTAGCTGAGTTTGGTGGGTGCAGCTTTGCTGCTTTGGTTTTGAACTGCCTTAAGTTGCATGAAAATGATGTTGCAGGCAACCTACAGCACATAGTTGCATAAAAGTTTCAAAGCCAGCCTAAAAGCTACGTCACCGGAAGTCATTCTGTTAAAAGGGTTACAAATGCATTACCTGAAGCCATTGCTTTGTAATAGGTTGGCCTGACACTTATTTCCTAATGTCTGTCGAAGGCAGATAAGTACATGCAGGGTGTTGTAAGGAAAATGCTCCAGCTTACTAATTTCAAACTGTTTCCATAATCTATATTACAAAACTCAGAAGACACAAAGGGGTTCACTGCTTACTTTGGATAGTAATTAAAATGTGTTGTACACATTGTGACCTCTGGTTCCTATCACCAGCGCTGGAAAGAAATGAGTAAGCTTCTCTACAAAGTACCATTCACATCAAAACACTAAGCCACTTCATTAAGCAGAGTTCGGAATAGCACAGTACTGTGGAAATCCCTGAGTCCAGTAGTTTTCCAGTCAAATGGGCATTACATAAAAGTTCATTTTTCCGTATCAGGGAATAAAAGAAGAAAGGACGAAACTGAACACTACACATAAACCTCAAGCTAAACAGTAAACCGGTTTTTGATGTAGCCTTTGTTACAGCTTTCATCCTTTTTGGAAGACTGGCTTTAAAAAAATGTCAGGGTTACTTTTTCCGTGCCTCCAAAGCTTGTTTGGTTTTATTCTCACCATCCAGGCAATCCAAAACATGTTCAGAGATGTTGGTTCTGAGGTGGCCAGGCCATTATTCAGAGAACACCAGCAACTTCTTAGATTGAATTAGATCTCTTTTTCTTAGTGAGGAGCTTTTTGACAGATACACATCCTTTCAGACCCATAGCACAGAGTTGTCTTCTTCCAGTGAAAACAGGGAAAATGCTCATCTGTGAGTTTTTCAGATTTAAAGAAGTAAAGAAACAAATTCTTAAACGTGATTTTCTCACTTCTCAGATGTTGGTGGTCTACCAGGTCTTCCATGGATGTTAGAAGCCCCAATTTCTCAATCTCGGCTGCATATTTGAACTCAGTTTATGGAAACACCTGTGTTTCCTTTCTCTTTCCCCTTCCTTATGGATTGTGTATCTAATCTCCTCACAACTAAATCTGTGGGAAAAGTTAATGAGAGTAATGATGGGTGGTCCCAGACTTTGGAGCTGCACAGTGAGAAGAAATTGCCTTTAAGCGTTTAAGCTTTAGCCTGTAGGTACAGACCTTCCAAAGGATGGAAAGCATTCACCCAAACTTTTTGACTGATACTATGTATGCGCATGGATGTGTGTGTGGTTGATTAATTCCCATCACGCTCTGTGTGTGTGACTTCAGGCGTTCCAGCCCTCTTTGTGTCGGCTTGGGCAGTCGTCAGGGCAACGCTGGCAGACGCTCGGTGAGTATCTCGTCTTTAGGTTCACTTGGCACAAAAAGCACACACACACACATACACACTCACACACACACACAAACACACACACACACACCCAAACACACACACACACAAACACTCACATGCATGGAGATATGCACACGCACACGCACACAAACAAACAAACACACACACACACACACACACACACACACATGCATGGAGATATGCACACACACACAAACACACTCACACACACACACACACACACACACACACACACACACACAAACACACATGCATGGAGATATGCACATGCACACACACACAAACAAACACACACACACACACACACAAACACTCACATGCATGGAGATATGCACACGCACACACACACAAACACACACACACACACATGCATGGAGATATGCACACGCACACACACACAAACAAACACACACACACAAACACTCACATGGAGATATGCACACACACACAAACAAACACAAACACACACACACACACACACACACACACACACACAAACACTCACATGCATGGAGATATGCACACGCACACACACACAAACACACACACACACATGCATGGAGATATGCACACACACACACACACACACACACACACACATGCATGGAGATATGCACACACACACACACACAAACAAACACACACACACACAAACACTCACATGCATGGAGATATGCACACACACACAAACAAACACAAACACACACACACAAACACAGACACACACACACACACACAAACACTCACATGCATGGAGATATGCACACGCACACACACACAAACGAACACACACACACACACAAACACACATACACACACACACACACACAAACACTCACATGCATGGAGATATGCACACACACACACAAACACACACACACACACACACACATACACACACACGCATGGAGATATGCACACGCACACACACAAGCTCATCTGAAACACATGGAAGCCACTCGAGCTATGGTTCATTAGCTGCAGTAAATTGGTCTCACTATGGTGCATTTAACTTTCTCTCCAATGCTTTTTTAACTCTCTCTCTCCCTCTTTCTCTCTCCCTCTCTCTCTGTCACTCTCTCTCTCTCTCCCTCTCTCTCTCTCAGGTGTTGGGAGCTGAGTGCAGGCAATATTAAGTGGATCTACCAGGTTCCTATTCTGACAGCAATTGGTGTAAGTAAGGCTCTGCTTGATTTATGCGTCTGCTGTGACTCATGGCTGATTATGAAGATGTTACAGTTCAGCTCACCCCTTTTCGCAGAACTGCTTCTGCTTTACGTCACACGTGTGTGCAGCACAACATCCATCCACTATAGTCCCAACCTCTCGCTAATGAACCAATCAACCAACCAGCTGAAGTTCTGCCATACGCCCATACTCCTTAACTGCCATGATCTCTAATCCAACATGCCTTCATAGTGCGTCAGCTCTGTTTCTGACCAGGGCTTATTGATATAGTACCTTTCTCACACTGAAAGATGCTTTATGAGAGTAAATTATATTATACAGTATAAATCACCGACGTCAGAGAACAAACTTCACTTGTTTAAGTTTCATTAAGGACATCAGGTACAGGTTATTTATTTTTAACCCTCGATTGGCCGATCATGATCAAAGTCATCATATATGTGGCTGAATGTCACATCATTAAAAGCACGTTGAGCGTTGCCGTCAGCTCCTGCCAAAAGGGCTGGCTTGAACCACTGGGATGGCTTTTGTTTGATGTTGACAGACTGAGTAAAAACTGAGATATTAAAAACTTGTTATAAAGACAATAAGCCACCAGAGACTGAAGCATACCTGACGGCATTCAATTCCTCAAAACAGGCTGCGATTCGAATTGGCATGGACTACACACGTTTTTGGATGTAGGCCACATCAATGTTCAGCCACTCTTGTATCAGAGAATTGCACAGTTGGGTCAGATTTGGTGGATGTCTTCCCTGAAGCTGTACTCGTAGTTCCCATGTATTCCCACAGATTTTCAAGAGGATCTAAATCTGGGAATTTTGCAGGCTGGTCCAGATGTGTGAAGGCTTGTGTAGGTTCATCGGCCCCATTTTCAGCTCTGTGGGATTTGTCATTTTGTCATCAGGGCTAGGCTTGTTATGTCCTCGAAGGGGTTGATTAGCAAAAGCTTATTTAATCAGAGACTCATCTATGCACTATTCACTTTACTGTATATACTGTACATCTGGACACTCTGACACTTACTGTATATACTGTACATCTGCACTCCTGGACACTCAACTCCACTTAAATATCATGTTTCTGATGTTAATTCATTCTGTTCATTTATCTGCTGATAACTGCGTCCCTTGCTCATTTATTTATTACTTTTGCACTACAGCCTGTTTTGTACTTCTGTGTATATATTTCTTGCCTCCTTACCAAGTGAGATATATTTATATATTTATATTAACATATCCATAGATAGTGACTCGCTGTATGTATAGTTCTATAGCCTATACCTTAATAGTTAGTTCTGCTGTTTACTGAACATCATTTCTCATAGGTATTATTATGTGTATCTGTGCTGTTCGTTTTTTGTGAAACCGCTACTGGCTGCTAAATTTCCTTCGGGATCAATAAAGTATCTATCTATCTATCTATCTATCTATCTATCTATCTATCTATCTATCTAAAAGGCAGCTCAGTGTAGGCATTGTGGTTCACGTTTACTGTCATCTCAAGGACCCATTTTCACATGAATAAAACACCCCCAGACCGTCACAGAGGGTAGCATATTTTACATGTGCGTCAACATATGCAAAGTGGGATGTTGCTGGCATTGCATTTATCCTAAAACCTTTTCAAATGAAGCAATGGGGAAAACGTCCAGATCTGCTGACCCTGTTGTACAACCTGAATGATCCAGACAGATGGAGTGGAGAGGTGTCACACTGGAGTTAATGTTATATAGTAAGTATCGTATCGTATCGTATAGTACAGTAGTCTCACAAGGATTAACATCACTTAGTGTGTTGGGAATCACTTGTAATATACAGCCTGTAATGCAATCAATGTCTAAGACTCTGTGGAAAAATATCTCTGCAGGTTTCTTTGTAAAATCGACTGGAAGCTGTAATAAACACAAAGAATAGACAGATACAAAAAAGAGGACTGTACAAAATAATGAGTCACCTTGTGCGGTAAAGGTGGTAGTAAGTAGGGATGCACCGATCCGATATTAGGATCGGATATTGGTCCCGATATTAACAAAATTAGCTGGATCGGGTATCGGATAATCAGACCGATCCATGGGACCAATTCTTTCGCTTTAATTTGTTGTGCGTGCTACGTCATACGTCAAGTTACACGACGACGTGCAATATCTGTAAAACAAAAGTTGCAAGGGGTGGTGGTAGCGCTGCAAAATACAATTTTCTTTTCCCCGAGACCGCTCTGCCAGAACTGTACGAGAAAGCATGTGGACACAAATCTGAACAGTTGAAAGATGTGAAAGTAATGAGATTTAAGTCAATCCAGTTGTCTTAAGTCTCTCCCACATGGTGAGGTATAGGGTTTATTAATTCAACAATGGTATCGGATCGGTATCGGGTATCGATCCATATGCAAAGTTTATGTATCAGTATCGGTTTCGGTGCATCCCTAGTAGTAAGCCAGGGTCCAGCAGTTGGAGTTGCACGTGGATGATCGGGCTATGAATACCTGTGGGGTGTGAGTGACGGGATCCATAGATTGAGAAGAGGTGGTGTAATGTAGTGAATGGGTGCGTCCGAAATGGCATACTTAGGCGGTACGTACTGAATTAGATCTAGTACGTACTGCTCAGCTGTTAAAGAAGTACGTACTGTTAGTATACGAGTGCACGGTATGCACACGTCCTCAGACGCACTATATCCGCCATCTTACCTGAGTCCTTTGTCCCAGATCTCCGCTAAAGTCACGTAACGGCAGCAAACCCCAAAAGTCTGCAAATTCTTCAAAGTCTCTCCCAATGTAGTACGTCATCCCGGCTCTTTTCACGTACTGTTTAATGAACACTACGTATTCTGACATAGTACCAATTCTCACGTACTGTATAGTATGGAAGTACGCCATTTTGGATGCATCCATATGGTTGGAAAATGGCAAAATGGCTCCAAAGCAGATTTTACAGATTGGCTCAAAGGAGTGATTGCATTTGGGCGTGGCCAAAGACCATAGTGTGAAGGAAGTAGCTGAATATGTAGACGTATGGGTCATACGGGTCTACCAGCAGTGGCAAAAATCCCAGTCTACAGGAAACTCTTCTTGGAATTGTGCTATTTACATTTATGTCATTTAGCTGACGCTCTTATCCAGAGTGACTTACAATGGTATTCATATTACAGGTAGGCCAATGTAGTGTTGGGAGTCTCGCCCAAAGACACTTATTGGTGTAGCACAATATATTAACCCAGATCAGGAATCAAACCCCCACCTCCCAGATGGTGTGATAGCTCCCTTGTGGGTAGTGGTCTTATCCACTGAGCCACAGCAACCGCCTGCCAAGGAAGCCATCCACTAAATCTGGCCCAACTGCACAATTCTTTGATGAAAGAGTGTCTGAACATCAATGTCAACTACATCCAGAAACCTGTCCAGCCCATGCCAAATCCAAACACAGCTGTTATTGGTGCTGGTGGAGGTATTACACGCTATTAGGTCCATTTCAGTCACAGGGGACAATTATTTTGTCCAGTCTGTTTTTAATTATGGTTCATTATTTGGTAATTCTGGTTCTACACATGTGTAGATTCAGCACATATGTTATACAGATGTCTAGTAGTTCACATCATGCCCTACTGGCACTTTCATGTGTTAAGACAGTTGGCATAGTGATTATGATATTCTGCTAATGACAAATATTTGAGAAAAGCTATTTTTGTAAATGCCATGTGGAAGTCTAGGAAGCCTCCACAATCTGTAAGGGGCTGCACTTACTAAATGCAGTAACACCACCATGCAACTTAAATATGACATTCTTCTGCAAATGATAATGCACAAACATGTGCATAAGTTTAGGCACCCCTTTTGGTCAGTGCTAGGAAGCCATTAAGTTGAAAGCACAGCTCTCAGGTATCTACCTAACAGTCTTTTATTTATTTATTTGATTTATTTAGTCTCAATTTTCAATGAATGATTCTTCTGTTGTCGAGATGTTAACAGATCATCTTGCATGCACATCATGTTTGAAATCTATGCACAGATTTATATAATATTCAGGTCTAGAAGTCTCATTCAAGATTCATTCTGAGGTTCCAGGCCTTCATTATAATACCCCTCCTCTTCTTTCTGAAGTTTCACTGCGGAGTATAAGCCTCCAGGTTTCGTAGAATCCTTTTCCCCCTCTTTAACCCACAACATATCCTCTGGCACTGGCTCCCACACAATCCCAAAATATAGCATATCCGTGCCCATGCTTAAGAGTCGGCAGGGTGCAGCTTTAAAATGGAAATGAGCTTCTCTTTTTTTCTCCAGTCGTAACTTTAGTGATCATAGCAATTTTTCCCTTTTCCACTTCATCAGTCCTCAGCAACTTTTCCAACAAAAGTGTTGCAATTCAACTGTTGATTTTTGTGCTGAGATCCCAGTTAAGGTGAGGGCCAGGGGATGTGGCAGTTTTATATATTTTGGTACATGAACTATGCAAAGATTCTAAGTTGACCAGCGTGACATTCAGAGAAAACATAAGATGTCATGAACTTTATGAACTTGGTAATAAAGGCTCTTTGTATTTGTATCATTTAATTAGTTTATTTAACTAAAGAAAATAATTAAAGTAAAAAAAGATATAGATTGAATATTTCTCTACCCGCTTCGCATCAATCCACCCAGTGCCCGCTTTGAATAAAACCCACCCAGCATTTGCTCTGAATCAGTCTACCCACTGACCACTCTGAATCAATCCACCCAGTGCCTGCTTCGCCTCAATCCACCCAATGCCTGCTTCGCATCAATCCACCCAATGCCTGCTTCGCATCAATCCACCCAATGCCTACTTCGCATCAATCCACCCAGTGCCTGCTTCGCATCAATCCACCCAGTGCCCGCTTTGAATAAACCCACCCAGTGTTTGCTCTGAATCAGTCTACCCACTGCCCACTCTGAATCAATCCACCCAGTGCCTGCTTCGCCTCAATCCACCCAATGTCTGCTTCGCATCAATCCACCCAGTGCCCGCTTCGCATCAATCCACCCAGTGCCTGCTTCGCATCAATCCACCCAATGCCTGCTTCGCATCAATCCACCCAGTGCCCGTTTTGAATAAACCCACCCAGTGTTTGCTCTGAATCAGTCTACCCACTGACCACTCTGAATCAATCCACCCAGTGCCTGCTTCGCATCAATCCACCCAGTGTCTGCTTCGCATCAATCCACCCAGTGCCCGCTTCGCATCAATCCACCCAGTGCCTGCTTCGCATCAATCCACCCAATGTCTGCTTCGCATTAACCCACCTAGTGCCTGCTTCGCATCAATCCACCCAGTGCCCGCTTTGAATAAACCCACCCAGTGTTTGCTCTGAATCAGTCTACCCACTGACCACTCTGAATTAATCCACCAAGTGCCTGCTTCGCATCAATCCACCCAGTGCCTGCTTCGCATCAATCCACCCAATGCCTACTTCGCATCAATCCACCCAGTGCCCGCTTTGAATAAACCCACCCAGTGTTTGCTCTGAATCAGTCTACCCACTGACCACTCTGAATTAATCCACCAAGTGCCTGCTTCGCATCAATCCACCCAATGCCTGCTTCGCATCAATCCACCCAGTGCCCGTTTTGAATAAACCCACCCAGTGTTTGCTCTGAATCAGTCTACCCACTGACCACTCTAAATTAATTCACCCAATGCCTGCTTCGCATCAATCCACGCAATGCCCGCTTCGCATCAATCCACCCAATGCCTGCTCTGAATAGTTCCAACCATTTCACACTTTGAATCAGTCCAACCAATAGTCACATTGAATCATTCCCCCAGTGCGTGGTCTAAATCAATCCCTTCAGTGCCTGCTCTGAATCTATCCACCCAATATTTGCTTTAAATCAATCCACCCAGTGCCCACTCTGAATCAATCCACCCAGTGCCCACTCTGAATCATTCCACCCAGTGCCAGCTCTGAATCAATCCACACAATGGCTACTCTGAATCAATCCACCCAATACCTGTTCTGAGTCAATCAATCCAATGCACACTGTGAATAATTGTGTGCTCTGAATCATTCCACCTAGTGCCAACTCTTATTCAACCCACCCAATGCCCGCTCTGAATCATACCACCCAGTGCCCACTCTGAATCATTCTACCCAATGCCCACTCTGAATCATTCTACCCAATGCACACCCTGAATAAATCCATCCAATGCCCACTCTGAATCATTGCACCCAGTTCCCCACTGTGAATCATTCCACCCAAAGTCCGTCCTAGCTGCGTTTATGTCCTTGTTGGCCATAATGGCACTAGAAAGGAAGGATGATACTTCTATTGCTGGATGTGCTGCTCCAACAATTAAAGGCCACTGAAATTAAAAGTACATTCCTATTTTTTTGTTTTTCTGCTGTTTAAAGTGGTAGTTGGGCACACAAAAAAACAACAACATTTATGAAATGCAAGGCTTCTCCTGCCCTCAGCTTACCCACTAAGAATCTGGGCCTGTATTTTTAAAAGCCTACTTTGGCCGTCATAAATAGCACCATTCAAATAAAGCAGAAATCAATGGAATTGGACCAGTACGGCACGTTGCCAAGGCAGTGAGGGATTTGTCACAACATCATTTCCCATTTTATCGTCACCTACCGAAGCAGGTAAACACATTCGTGGCCTAATGCAATCCGGTTCCAGGAGACCAGCGTGTACAGCACACTCTCTGAATGTCAGAGAAATTAAAAGCTCCGAATGTCAGAGAAAAGTCAACTTGTTTTATGACATCATCCACAAAATCTTCCTAAAACTGCAGTCATGCAAATGAGGCACGCCAGTGCCGCCAAAACGAAAGGCAGTAGGCTGTGTCTGCCCAGTCGGGGGCAGAACAAACCTTTTGTGGTTGTGCCAAGTGCTGAAGTAGAAATGATGTGTGTGCAAATTGTTATCAGGACTTTTTTCATTTCTGCTCAAGTTGGATCCACTTAAACTGAAACTACCTTTGTCAAGGCTGCCCTAGATAAGCGTCATCAGTTGTCAGTGGAGGTTTGGGGCATATTTGAATGATTAAGTCCAGATATGGATTCATACCTTATGAATAGGTATGAAATACCTCCATGCACTATACAGTTACAGCTACAGTCCTCAGTGCACTATAAAACTAAAGCTAGGCAGCATTTGAAATGGCACACTACTATACTGCATACTGCACACTACCATAGTATGTACTGCATACTGTATACGCCCCCTGTGTGTGGTATACAGTACAGTAACAGGTTCTGACCTACAGTGTGGTGTACTAATACAGTCACATGACCAGTTACCTCACATTTACCTCAGAGCTGTTATTACTGTATCCACTGTTTAGAGCTAGCTGCTGCTAACGCTGCTCAGCTCACCTGAGATACGGTTAGCCTAGCTGTTAGCAACCCTCAGCTATTTCACTCTAAAACTGATCCTGTAAAGTGAGTTCATCTTTTATTCATCCTCAGTTCCATATATTTTAACTTTCTGAGGTTCATTCTGATGAAAACATACCCACTACAATCACTACACCCACATTTACCTCAGAGCTGCTGCTAACACTGCGCAGTTCACCTGATATACGGTTAGCCTAGCTGTTAGCTACCCTCGGCTATTTCACTCTAAAACTGATCCTCTAAAGCAAGTTCATCTTTTATTAATCGTCTAGTTCTGTATATTTGAACTTTCTGAGGCTCCTTCTGATAAAAACATACCCTACTACCATCACTACACCCACATTTACCTCAGAGCTGCTGCTGCTAACACTGCGCAGTTCACCTGATATACGTTTAGCCTAGCTGTTAGCTACCCTCAGCTATTTCACTCTAAAACTGATCCTCTAAAGCGAGTTAATCTTTTAATAATCCTCTAGTTCTGTACTTTCTAAAAAACATACCCCACTACAATCACTACACCCACATGTACCTCAGAGCTGCTGCTGTTAACACCGCGCAGTTCACTCTAAAGCGTTTAAGTGTTAGCTACCCTCAGCTATTTCACTCTAAAACTGATCCTCTAAAGCGAGTTAATCTTTTAATAATCCTCTAGTTCTGTATATTTTAACTTTCTGAGGCTCCTTCTGATGAAAACATACCCCACTACAATCACTACACCCACATTTACCTCAGAGCTGCTGCTAACACTGCGCAGGTCACCTGAAATACGTTTAGCCTCGCTGTTAGCAACCCTGTGTTATTTTACTGATCCTCTAAGACCCTGAGGCTTATTCTGATGAAAACATTTACGCTTGATAGAGTACAGTTGGCTGTGTTTTGCTCTCCAGTGTTACCCGCCGCCATTTTCACTAGCTGAAGCAGACGGAGAGCTGGTGAGGCCGCGATGCATGATGGGGTGCAGTACACCATGAAGATAGCTCCCCCTGTATACTACGTATTAGCCTCTGGCTGTTGAACAGTTTGTTCGTATACTACATACTACAACCCAGCTATTTTTACTCTATTTAGTACGTGAGTCTGCCATTTCTACAGCCCTAAAGACAGACAAATTGGGACACATTTCTTCATCACTGAATTCAAGTGTTTCCTTCAGTCCCACTGCCACAGGTGTATGAAATCAAGCATCCTGCCGTGCAATCTGGCTTCACAAGGATTTGTGAACAAATGGACCGTTAGAAAGAGCTCATTGAATTCCAGCATGGTTCCGTAGTAGGATGCGACTGTCAACAAGTCAGTTCAGGAAATTTCTTTCCTCCTAGATGTTCCACGATCAACTGTGTGTGGTATTAGTGTAAAGTGGAAGTGTATAGAATTCACAGGAGCTCAGCATTGAAGTGGCAGACTACGTAGAGTCAGGGTCAGCGAGTTCTAAGGCACATAGTGTGTAAAAGTTGCCAACGCTCTGCTGACTCAGTAACTGAGTTCCAAACCTCCTCTGGCATCATCAGCACAAAAACTGCACCGGCGGCTGCATGGCATGAGTTTGCAAGCTTTACATTATCAAGCACAATGTGTTCTCTGTCTAGCAGTCTAGGTTTGGAATGACAGGGGAACGTTGCATGCCTGATTGCGAGAGAGAATTTGCCGGCTCTGTTTTCAGGGGTTGGCCTATGACCCTTGGCTCCAGTCAAGAGAAACCTTCATGCTTTAGTATACCAAGACATTTTAGACCATTCTGTTCCAGCATGACTGTCCCCCAGTACACAAAGCAAAGCCCATAAAGGTGAGGTTGGGTTTATTTGATGTGGGAAGAACGTGACTGCCGCCAGGGCCCTGACCCCACCCCACTGAACACTTTTGGGATGAACTAGAACAGAAAATGCAAGCCAGGTAGTTTTGTCCAACATCAGCATTTATATCAACATTTAGAATGGGATGTCATAAAAGCTCCTGTAGGTGCAATGTGTAGGTAACTCTCTAGCCTTTCGAGGGACCTAAGCTAAAATGAAATCCAGGGACATTTTCAGTTCTGTGGTAAATACATCAATAAAATATAAAAATATCTCTTTATCTTATTAAATAAAGAAGCTCCAGCTTCTTGTGTTTTGCCCATGGTAACTGTGGTAGTGTAAAAACAGGGTGAATAATGGTGAACTGACTGATAATTTTGGGTCCTATTTAAGAAAATTAGATAGTAGCCTTCCATGGTGAGTAAAGCTATGGTAAACTATGGAACACCCAATAAAGAATATATATATATATGGCCAAGTCAAAGTCCTGATCAAGTCAAAGTACTGATCTAACTCCCATTGAGATGCTATGGCAAGAACCTTCATGCTTGAAAACTCTTAAATGCAAAAATAGCAATAGCAATAGCAAAAATAAAAAACAGTTCTGCACAGGAGAGTGGGGTAAAAGACTCATCACAAGTCACTGCAAAAGATAGCATTTCTTACTGCCTCAACAAGTTACTAGGTTTAGCTTACCAGCTACGGCATTTAGCTGACGCTCCTAGCCAGAGCGACTTATGAGGTCGATCATATTACGGTTAGGCCAATGTAGTGTTAGGGGTCTTGCCCAAAGACTCCTATTGGTGCAGCACAGCATAGTCACCCAGCCCAGGAATCAAACCCCAGTCTCCCACATGGGACGGTAGGCTCCTGGTGTGTAGTGGTGTTACCTGCTGCACCACACCAACCATGTTGTGCATGGTTAGGGAGGCAGTTACTTCACATTGGTGATGCAGATTTAAATAAACCTACATCTATTAAGAGAATAATCATGTAAAAGCAGCATTTTGTGTTTACTTGTGTTTATTTATCTCATATTAAAATCAGTTCAATCATATGAAACATTAAAATGTGACTATTAAATAAAAGAAGAAATCAAGTAGGTCACTAAAGTAGCTTAGGTTCAGCCTTTTTGATCTCAGCCAGGGTTATTGCAGAATATGCAGAATTACTGTAATGCTCTTCTTACTGGGCTTCATATATATATATCAGTTATATATACAACTTATACAGATAGCGGCCTCCTGTCAGTTTGGTTATTATGCTTCTGATCTTAAATTCCACCATTAATTCCGACAGTTACTACACAGTCAAGCACAGGGCAGACTTTTAAGAAGCAAGTTTCATTCAGATCAGGCTGGGCTTAGTCCACATAAGTCAGGGTTAATGAAGAGCCAGAGGATGGCCACCACATGCTGTGCATGGAACATGCTGTGCATAAGATATAGGGCCAGAATTATTAAAGAGGTGGCTGATATAACAACTTATGTACGCTAACACAAATCTACGCTAACAGCATTTAGCTGACACCCTTATCCAGAGCGACTTACGAGGTTAATCATATTACAGGTAGGCCAATGTGGTATTAGGAGTCTTGCCTAAGGACTCTTATTGGTGTAGCACAGCATAGTGTCCCAGACCGGGATTCGAACCCCAGTCTCCCACATGTGGTGGTGGCTCCTTGGTGGGAAGTGGTGTTACCCGCTAAGCTACACCACCAAAATGAACAAAGGTGCTACTTGACCTGCACAGAAATAGTGCACCTGCATTAGAAGTGCATTCATTAGTGTGCTAGCTAAAGTATGGAAGTACGGGGTCACATTTTTTTGGTTCAAATTGAAAGTATGACTCGTAGTTTTTTATATGTGATCGTTTTGACATACTACATAATTATGTTTAGGGCATATAATATTGATTTGATAGCACATAGAAAATATTGGGAGACTCTGTATTTATTTTGACCTGCATTTCCCTGTGCGTGTTCATATTCGGCTGGTGGGATGAACTAAACTCTAATTCTTACCAGGTGCTTTTAGAATTCATGTCACATTGTAAAAGCCCTGTTTAATTTCACTGATCGCTTCCTGCTGGATGATTTTGTCTGTCATCTTAGTTGTGTGCAGGGCATCAAACCACAGCGGTCACATTTCAGAAGGCACAATGTGAATGAATTAATAAACAGATTAACTAATGCAGAAACTGCAGGGCGAAGAAGCTTCACAGCTATTCCATAAAGATAACCGTCATATCATTATTCAGACACGACCTGCTCTTTAGACACTTTGACAAGTTTAAAATGTACCCATGGCAGCAGGAGGTGTTAACAAAACGTGAACGCTAAACACTCAGCAGCAACCATGGCGATGCCTTAAGTCTCAAAAATAAGGCGAGCTTTTCTCAGGGGTTGAATAACACAGAGTCCCAGTTTATCATATTAAACTCCTCCCAGTATTTTCCACTTTTTGAAAAAAAAAACTCCTATATAAATATGCATGCAGTGAGGCTCAGGGTTGCCAGATCCCACAAAAAAAAAACTCCAGCCCAAAGTGTGCTTAAAACCTGCACAACTGTGCTTGAAACTAGCCAAAAATTTTAACATGCAAAAAAATGTATATTTATAGATAATTAATTTATCAATTTATTGATCTAATTGATTAGTTAGAATAGATACCCATACACAGATATATCTGTTGTGCTTGTACATGTCACTGTGTTTTCCAAATCTCTCCTCAAGGAAGCTGGAAATTTACAGTCAGCAGTTAACATCCAGTTCCTAGACCGATTCTGCACTGGTGCTCTGCTCCCTGCATAATGCACAACATAGGTCTCAACATAATGGCTCCTGCACCTAAACAGTGCATACAGTGCGTGTCTGACTAACAATCAGCTGGGATTCAAAACAAATCAAATCACTTTTATTGTCACATCACATTTTCACAGGTGTGAAGGTGAGTGAAAAACGTAGGTGCATAGTCCCTTACAGTACTTCAATACAAACATATAAATAGACAATAAATATATACAATACTAAACACTAAAATCTCTGTTACACTAATTTACAGCTATGAATAAAAGTTATGAATAAAAACTATGATATATGCAGTTGTACACATTACCATATAGCACTATGGTGAGGCTGAGGTAGATGAGAGATGCAGGGTATATACAGGGCATAGAATATTATATTATATATGTATATACATACACTACAGATATACAGTGTGGATGTAAGATAACAGTAGGTCAGTCTATATGTGCGAGTATAATATGCTAATGTAAAGTGCAGAGTGATGATTGTCCATGGAGATCATCGTTTAGATGATATAGGTGAGATGTGCTGAACCAGGTCCATATACCGGTGCATCAGCACTACTGGCTGTTCAGTAGCCTGATGACTCGGGGGGAGAAACTATCTCTGAGGCGACTGGTTCTGTACTTTATACTTAGGAACCTCCTCCCACTCGGCAGCTGTGAGAACAGACAGTGGCTTGGGTGGTCCTTTAGAATCTTCCTGGTTTTCCTCAGGCAGCGGCTGGTGTATAACTGGACATACAGGGTTCATACAGTGCAAAATGAAGTGTGTATGCCTTAAATTAAGTCAGGTGATGTGGATTGAATCAGTGCACTGCCTGGAGAACAGCAAGAGGCTGAAAATCAAACCCAATCTAATCTAAGTCTAGCTGTGTTACATTTTTAGATAAACATATTCATAACTAGTAAAATTTTCATGGCTGCCTAAATCACAGTTTTCACAGTCCTGTATTAAAACCCTAAGTAGACTTATGGTAAAAAAAAAAAGTATCTATATGAATTATATTAAATGATTTATAGTAATAATTTAATAATAGAATAAATGATATATACAACATAGTGTATATAGATAGGTAAGATGTCTACACATGGACAGTGCTCTCAATGGAAGAATAGGAGTAAACTACAGAACCAGCTGAAATATAAATACGAGTTATGAATGTGTGAGGTGAATGTGCATGGATGTGCAAAATATGCTAAAGGTTCAGGTGACAGTATATCGCCGCTGTCCAATGAAAAACATCTCCATTGCAGCCTATAATAAAAAAAACTTTAATGCATCTTTTGAAAGCAGCAGCTCCTGTTTACATTCCATGTAAACATTATATAATAAGGGGACCAACTAATGGCCTAAACCTGCTTGGTAAAACGTCTGGTTCCATTGACTTACATTAAAATCAACTAGGCTTTGCCCTCTCCTGTAAAGTTACCATATTAGAGATACTCGTTTGTCTTTGGACAGTGAAGATATGGAGGTGGAATCAGAATTACACTATGGATACTAGTGTATAGCATAACTGTAGAGGTAACTGTACTTACATGTACAGAGTGAACAAGATTTAGTCCAGTAGAGTTAGAGATTTAGAGGTGCTGTGGGGGCCACAAATGTTTACTTGCATCTCTTTCTTTCTCTTGCTCGATTCTCTTAGCCATATTTATTTTGATGTAGCTTAAAGTTGCCCTAGCACGTATGTATTCAGCATTATAAGGTACATCGGGTGAGAAATGCCTAGATAACCATACGGTTTAAATGACTGGACATCATTGCCTTCTGTTGTTATTCATTTACAGCTGCCCGATTTTCTTTGGAAATGGGGTTGTAGTTCAGTAACATCATTCCTCTCCCCTTAATATCACAGCAGTTATTTTACTTTCCACAGTTCGAGCTGGTTATGTATTTAAAGCAGCGTTCCCATTCAAATTGCGCGTAAAAGGACATATTCATCGCTGCACTCTGTTCTGGCTACGACTGGCGCGCTGTAATTGAGCGGGCCCGGCTGATTGATTGAGCGGACGGGGTATATTTATCTGTGCACGGCGGACTAGTGTGCGCTAACATGAACATTATCCGGATAATTACTGGCTTTGTGGAAGACGGCACCTCTGCCAGAATTGGTCACAGGCCGGAGAGATAGCAAGGGAGCGAGGGAGCGAGAGAGCCTGTCTCCCCTTGGTGCCAAACAGAGCACTGTAATTATATGAAAGCCTGTAAATATGCTCGCTCCTACAGTTTGTCAGGAAAACAAAAGCAGTCCCATTAATTAACACTTGGGTACACATAGGTCGTGCCCTACACACCTGCTATATATGCAGCTTATTTTCAGTGATGAATATGAAATATATATATATATATATATATATATATATATATATATATATATATATATATATATATATATATATACATACATATATATATATATATATATAGGAGATGGTTTTAATGTTAAACTGATCATATATAATATATGACATTAACATTATATAGCAGCTCATCATTAAACTTTAACAATTCTAGCTTTACTGGCAGATACTGTGAGCCTGTGGGCCAAAACCACTCTCTACTGACCGTGAAGAACGCTACCTCATTCCTATGTCACTTAACCACTGTAAGATGACCTCAAGTGACCTACAGAGAGACTGGCGAGCGGTGGCTGGGGTGAGATGCACAGCGAGCAGGGTTCTGAAACCAGGCTTCAGGAGGTCATTAGTGATTTTCTAAATAGACTTATAGAATAAACAAAAAAAATGGAAGTATAGAATACAACAGAACTGAACGAAGGTCAAAAGTTCAGACCCCCAAGGACCACCACAGAGCAGGGATTATGTGTGTGCTGGATCATTCTCAGCACTACCGTGAACCTAATGTGGTGGTGGTGTGTTAGCGTGTGTTGTGCTGGTGTGAGTGGATCTGCTGGAGTTGTTAAACACCTCAGTGTCACTGCTGGACTGAGAATCGTCCTCCAACCAAAACTGTCCAGTCAACGTTGTCCTATAGGCAGGCGTCCTGTGACCACTGATGATCAACACTAGAGGAAGACCAACACTGCACTGTGCAGCAGCAGATGAGCTATCGTCTCTGACTGTACACCTACAAGGTGGACCAGCAAGGTAGGAGTGTCTAATAGAGTGGACAGTGAGTGATCCACTCACACCAGCACAACACACACTAACACACCACCACCACGTCAGTGCAACACTGCAGTGTTGAGAATGATCCACCCTCCACCTAATAGCTGCTCTGTGGTGGTTCTGTGGGGGTCCTGACTATCTAAGAAACGGGGTAAAAGGTGAATTACCTGAATAGCTTACTGTTATGTATATGCTTCCGTAGTGCCTCAGCCGCCACTGCTACTACTAGCTGCTTTGTGTCTGATTCATGGAGCTCTACCGTCCTGCTGAAGTTCATTCCAGCTTTTATCTAGCTGAATTAGCTTGACGTATTCAGTCCAGAAGGCTCTGATTAGCTGGCTCAGGTGCACTAGGCATGTGTTGGAAATAACCTCTGTGAAATACATCCAGGAGCTTAACAGCAGTGGAACAAACAATCAGCTGTTCCTGTGGCTTAGTTCATCGCCACTCTTAGAAGAACTAGCAGCTGAAGGACAGGAACTGGACTGGGGATAAAACAGAGGTGTGTATTGTGCAGTAGCAGCAGGTCAGAGCAGTCAGGTTTTATGATTCTGAAGAAGAACAGGTATTTGAAATTCTGTGTAGTTTATGAATACCCAGTCATGCAGACCAGGACCTTATAACTTCTGTGAAGTCAGTAGTTGTGCTTCTAAACCACTCCTCCATCCACACTCCACACCACCACTCCTCCACCCTCACTCAACACCATCACTCCTCCATCCTCACACCACACCGTCACTCCACCGTCATTCTAAACCAGTCCATCATCCTCAACCTCAACCTTCCTCAACCCTCAATCCTCAACCTTCTACACCACCACTTCACTGTCCTCACTGTACACCACCATTACACCATCCTCATTCTACAGCACCACTCCAACATTGTCACTCTGAACCAGTCTATCATCCTCACTTCACACCACAACCTCACGATTCTCACTCCACGCCACCACTCCATCTTCCTTACTCCACATTACCACTGTACCATCCTCACTCCATCCCACCACTCCACTTTCCTCACACCATACCATCACTCCACTATTGTCACTCTAAACCACCAGTCCATCATCCTCACTTCACTCCACACCACCACCCTTACTCCACACCACCACTCCACCATTCTCACTGTACACCACCACTCCTCCATCCTCAATCCACCATCCTCACTCCACACCACCACTCCTCCATCCTCACTCCACACCACCACTCCTCCATCCTCACTCCACACCACCACTCCGCCATCCTCACTCCACACCACCACTCCTCCATCCTCACTCCACACCACCACTCCTCCATCCTCACTCCACACCACCACTCCGCCATCCTCACTCCACAACACCACTCCGCCATCCTCACTCCACACCACCACTCCACCATCCTCACTCCACACCACCACTCCTCCATCCTCACTCCACACCACCACTCCACCATCCTCACTCCACACCACCACTCCACCATCCTCACTCCACACCACCACTCCACCATCCTCACTCCACACCATCACTCCACTATTGTCACTCTAAACCACCAGTCCATCATCCTCACTTCACTCCACAACCTCACGGTTCTAGAACTACAGTCTGTAATTGTAGAACTACAAGGTGCACCTATAAGGTAAGCAGAGCTGATAAAGTGGACACTGGAGTGGAGAGTGGATAGAAGGTGTACCTAATGAGACGGCTGGTCAGTGTATATGCTTGTATACATTAGATTTAATAGAAAGGCAACATGGATTTTACTGTGGACGAGATATGCCAACATTTGTCAATGTGTTTTCCTTGCAGCTCAACTTCATCCTCTTTGTTAATATTGTTCGAGTTCTGGCGACCAAGATCCGGGAGACCAACGCAGGCAGATATGACACTCGCAAGCAGTACAGGTAAATATGACGATATTAATGTTGTTGGATTTGAATGGAAACAGATAGCTGGGTTAGCATTAACCATTGCATTAACCACTTCATTGCCTGAATGTGAGGTTTTGCATTATATGAATATGATTGCTTGGACAATGAGATTATTATTATTGTGGTTATTAAAATGTTTTGTTCAGCTGGGTTGACTAAAAGCATGTCTTTTGCCCTGTGCTGACGCTAAATCACTTGGCTAACCACAACCAAAGTAATTATTGTGTACTTCTATGCGATAAATATTCATTTAGAATCTGTGGTTATAATAAGCTGTGTTCATATTAAGCTGAGTATGAATAGTGTGCCTCATTATAAGGGATGTCCTTTATTGCTCTTTGTCAGTGTGCCGTGAAGGCACATCCTGTGCAGTGAAAGATAAAACAGGACATGTATTCATTACAGCACAAACTCTTCCACGGCGATCGTGGTATGACACTGTGTTCATTTAGCCAGGGATAAATTGAACGTAATATCGGGAGCTGTTTCTCAGCTAGGCTGCTTATTAATGCTCATTTTATACTGAGGCTCGTTTTAACCTGTCAAGCCATTTTACACCACTGCTGCGTTTGTTTTTGTTTGCAGGCAGCTGTTTGTTCTTTATTGGTGAAAATGTGACAGAGAACCCTAATAGATCAGGAGAAAAAGAGAGAGGGTGAGAAACAGAGAGAGATGTACAAAGTATATCAGAGGGGAGGAATGGAGAGACATAAAAAAAAGGCAAACAGAGAGGAAGATACAAAATCAATTAGAGAAAGACTGTCACATGGGTCGAGATGAGGAGGCAGGATGCAGGTGCCAACCAAAAGAAACACGAGACACTAGGAAACTAGGAAAGATCTGGGACAGGGTTAGAAAAACAACCGACATGAACACCCAGCCGGAACAAAGGGAACAACAGGGAGCATAAATGAACAAGGGCTAACAAGGAACACCTGGGAAGGGGTGGAGCTACAAGCTAAGGACGGGTGAGGGGCCTGACCCAAGGGGCGGAGACAGGAGGAGCATTAACCAAAACAAACAGAAGCACATGGGACACAGGTCAATACTGGACTCAGACTACCACCTCAGAGACTCGATACTCGACTCGGACTACCACCTCAGAGACTCAATGCTCGACTCGGACTCCCACCTCAGAAACTCAGTACTCGACTCGGACTACCACCTCAGAGACTCAATGCTCGACTCGGACTACCACCTCATAGGCTCAATACTCGACTCGGTTTCCCACCTCAGAGACTCAATACTCGACTCCCACCTCAGAGACTCAATGCTCGACTCGGACTACCACCTCAGAGACTCAATGCTCGACTCGGACTCCCACCTCAGAGACTCAATACTCGACTCGGACTCCCACCTCAGAGACTCAATGCTCGACTCGGACTCCCACCTCAGAGACTCAATGCTCGACTCGGACTCCCACCTCAGAGACTCAATGCTCGACTCGGACTCCCACCTCAGAGACTCAATGCTCGACTCGGACTCCCACCTCAGAGACTCAATACTCGACTCGGACTCCCACCTCAGAGACTCAATGCTCGACTCGGACTCCCACCTCAGAGACTCAATACTCGACTCAGACTCCCACCTCAGAGATTAAAGACTCAAGTCAGACTCTCAGCCCAGAGACTCAAGAGACTGGGCTGACCGTTGAGGGGCAGTTGTGGGCTGGAGGTTAGGGAACCAGCCTTATGACTGGAGGGTTGCTAGTTCGATTCCCTGAACTGACAGTAACGACTGAGGTGCCCTTGAGCAACCTGGGTGTCGTGGATAGGGCTGCCCACTGCTCCGGGCAAATGTGCTCACTGCCCCCTAGTGTGTGTATGTGGGTGGTTGTTTCACCTAATGGATGGGTTAAATGCAGAATACAAATTCCTCTGTGTGAAAATCACAAACGGATTCAACTCAAGATTCAACTTGGACTTGCAACTCAGAGACCCAAGACTCTACTCTGGCTTGTGACTTAGAGACTCAAGACATGACTTGGACTTGTGACTCAGAGATTCATGACTCAACTCGGACATGCGACATGCATCTCAAGGATTTAAGACTCAACTCACACCCTCAAACTCAGAGCTACGACTCAAGACTCAAGCTTCAACCTCAAAGTCTGACTCTACTCAGACTTGCACGTCAAAGACTTGAATACTTAAGACCCCGCTTGGACTTGCACCCCAGAGATGTGTGACTTGGATACGTTGTTGAAAATGTCACAGCTGGTTATTTTGGAGACAGACCCCATTGTTGTAGAGGTTTCTCTCTGACACCGGAGAATATTGGGAGATTATTAATAAAGCACCTAGTATGATTTCTTAAGACGGACAATAAATGCTGACTGTGTCTTATTATAACTGACTATTCAATGTCTGGTAAAGGCTTTTATTAATTTGGTGCTCACATGGCTGCTGTTGTTTGTGCTATGGAGTTTCATAGGCAGTTTTCTGTGGGGCGGCCTCAGAAATAGTTTATTTCAGAATTGCATGAAAAATTCAAAACTGCACAGACAGTTAGTCTAAAATTTTGGCAAAGCTCTCTCAGTACTCCCGCTGCAGATATGTGACCTGAAAATCATGAACTAAAGTCAGATTTCATGAAAAATTCAAATGTAGCTAAAAGGCTGATCAGAACGGTGTGTGCTCAGCATAGTGTAAACATGGCACAGTGAGCCCTCCCATGGCTACAGGCTTTTTTTGTCAACAAGACAGTCAAACCTGGATTCAAGCCCCGAGTTAGCCCAGGCAAATTTCGACTTGAGTCCCTGGTCATTGCAGGCAGTTTCAGAGAACCTCAAGTTAGCACAGGCCAGTCCTAATCTTCAACTCCTAAACAAGTCAGTGTGCAGTCCTCAGTTCATTTAAGGCTATATCAAACGTCACACGTTAAGGTCATATCTAAAGACGTAGTACAATAACGGGGCTACTCGTCTTGTGTCTGTCGTCAGCACCCTTCCAACCCTCTCCCACAGATGACGTTCTTGCCCCACGGTCAGAGCACTGGCAGTTGGCACATACTGTTATTCTATTTACAGAGCCTCCTGTTGGACCCTTGCTTTGGGCTTCGACACCTAAAAGCCCAGAGAATTGAAATTAGTCCCACACATAGTAAATACAGTGGGGGGCGAAAGTTTGGGCAGCGTTGTTAATTTTCCTGATTTACCTTTATAAAGCATTGATTGTTTGGATAAAAAAAATTCTGTTAAATATATCATATAGGGGACAAACACAGTGATATTTGAGAAGTGAAATGAAGTTTATATGATTTACAGAAAGTGTGCAATAATTGTCTAAACAAAAGTAGGCAGGTGCATAAATTTGGGCACCAAAAAAAAAAAAAAACCTTTAGTAGATCCTCCTTTCGCAGAAATAAAGCCTCTAAATGCTTCCTATAGCTTCTAATAAGAGTCTGGATTGTGGTTGAAGTACTTGTTCCTCTGCATGAATGCATTAGTAGATTTTGAGCAGTGTTTAGGGTCGTTGTCTTGTTGAAAGATCCAACCCCGGCACAGCTTCAGCTTTGTCACTGATTCCTGGACATTGGTCTCCAGAATCTGCCGATATTGATCGGAATCCATGTGTCCCTCAACTTTAACAAGATTCCCAGTCCCTGTACTGGCCACACAGCCACACAGCATGATGGAACCACCACCAAATTTTACTGTAGGTAGCAGGTGTTTTTCTTGGAGTGCTGTGTTCTTTTTCCTCCATGCATAACGACCCTTGTTATGCCCAAATAACTCTATTTTAGTTTCATCAGTCCACAGCACCTTATTCCACAATGAAGCTGGCTTGTCCAAATGTGCTTTAGTGTACCTCATGGGGCTCTGTTTGTGATGTGGGCGGAGAAAAGGCTTCCTCTGCATCACTCTCCCATACAGCATCTCCTTGTGTAAAGTGCGCCGAATAGTTGAACGATGCACAGTGACTCCAGCAAGATCCTGTCGTAGGTCTGCTGGTCTGTGGGTTGACTCTGACTGTTCTCAACATCCTCCGCTTCTGTTTATTCCAGATTTTTCTTGGTCTGCCACTTCGAGCCTTGACTTGAACTGTGCCTGTGGTCTTCCATTTTCTCACAATGTTTCTCACAGTGGAGACTGAAAGCTGAAATCTCTGAGATAGCTTTCTGTATCCTTCCCCTGAACCATGACGGTGAACAATCTTTGTTTTCAGGTCTGTTTTGAGACTCCCATGCTGCAACTCTTCAGAAAAGATGCAAAGAGGAGAAAAACTTACAATTGCCTCCCTTAAATACCCTTTCTCATAATTGGAGTCACCTGTGTATGGAGATCAAGGGTCACTGAACTTACCAAACCAAATTTGAGTTCCAGTAATCAGTTCTAAAGGTTTTGAAATCAATAAAATGACAACAGTGCCCAAATTTATGCACCTGCCTACTTTTGTTTAACCAATTATTGCACACTTTCTGTAAATCATATAAACTTCATTTCACTTCTCAAATATCACTGTGTTTGTCCCCTATATGATATATTTAACGCATTTTTTTATCCAAACAATCAATACTTTATAAAGGTAAATCAGGAAAATTAATAAGGCTGCCCAAACTTTCGCACCCCACTGTAAAAGATCCTCCTATTGTTAAAGATATGTTAAAGGTACCTAATTTATGTAGATTAGTCTATGTAATTTAGATCAATATGTGGCTGTGGTGCCACTGTAAAATCTGTGTTCTGAAACCAGGGGCATCAGACAGCAAGTAATGGTGGACCTGACCAAATAGGGCCCTCACTGAATGGGGGTCTCTCTGAAAGGCCTTGAAAATAAATGGATTTTGGGAGACAGAATAAAAACAAGACGTACAAAGTGAGGCTCAAAAGGCACACGGAATATATAGAGAAAGAGCGCAGTGTTTAATCTGCCATAGGCATTTCAGATACAGCTAATTGTACCTATTGTTGGTCCTGTAGACTAATGATTAGCAGTTTGGCAAATAAAGCTCAAATGCCATGGTTGCTTTAACTCGGCGCTATTAACTATGCACATGGAAATCCAGATCCACCATAAAACTAAAAAAATCTGAATAATGAGATATGATAATCCTGAACCCTGAATCCTTTGAACCAGTTTGGTAGAATGATTCATATAACCAGCCGTTCCTGGAGATCGTTAGCTCCAACCTTAATGGATTTACGTAATCAGTTAGTTCTTCCCTTCAAAAGTCCCAGATCATCTGAACCAGATGTGTTAGATTTGGATTGGAGGTAAAGTCCCTGGGGATGGAAAGTTGATAACCACAAATAGGTTAAATTAGGCTTTCTGCCTAGCTGTAAAGCGTTAGCCTTGAGGCTCTCGAGGACACATTACATAAAGGGCTTGTTATCGTGTCCCTGCTAATCCAAGTACAATTTAGCTTCCATTACGTTTCTGTTCCACTAGCTTCAGATTCCATAGGCGCATAATGAGCACCAAACTGCCCACGTTTATATATTAGTGAACTCTGAGCAGGAGATGCATGAAGAAAGCTAAAGAGAGCCTACATGTACTGTCCTGGCCAAGTGTCATGGGCACGCTCTGGGCTCTCTGCAGCTCTGCCGAGTTCATTAAACTTTTCTCTCACTTCAGAACTGTTCCATATGTCATCGCGTGCTGAGAGAGAATAAGCGCTGTAACTTCAGCTTTAGACCCCCAGAGCTAAAGGGCCTCGTGCGCTCAGACAAGCGGTCTGCCCTCATCCTCCTGCCACTACTCTAAAAAAAACTCTTTTGAAAGTATGAAACCACTTACCAGGAACTTTTCCCGGAATTGTTCTGCCAGTGCAGATTTAGTGGAACGGCTCTCTTTGATCTTTAAAACTATCCCCCGATTTTTGGACTAAGAGCAGGGTGATTTTAGATATTACCGAGCATCAAATCTCTTGTTATTATCTTAATGCAAGTCCTAATCCTCTCTCAATATCTCACTCTAACAACAGGGAGGGAGTCTGTGCATGCTTATATCCCTTTATTCCCATGTATTTGAAGCATCAACCTGCAGGACTGATACAGGGGTTGGACAATGAAACTGAAACACCTGGTTTTAGACCACAATCATTTATTAGTATGGTGTAGGGCCTCCTTTTGCGGCCAATACAGCGTCAGTTGGTCTTGGGAATGACATATACAGTCCTGCACAGTGGTCAGAGGGAGTTTAAGCCATTCTTCTTGCAGGATAGTGGCCAGGTCACTACGTGATGCTGGTGGAGGTTCATCCTTCTTGGTGGTATGCTGACATTACCCTGGATACCGTGGCTCTTGATACATCACAAAGACTTGCTGTCTTGGTCACAGATGCGCCAGCAAGACGTGCACCAACAGTTTGTCCTCTTGTGAACTCTGGTATGTCACCCATAATGTTGTGTGCATTGCAGTATTACTTACCTGCTAACTGAACCTTCACACTCTGCTCTTACTGGTGCAATGTGCAATTAATGAAGATTGGCCACCAGTCTGGTCCAATTTAGCCATGAGACCTCCCACACTAAAATGACAGGTGTTTCAGTTTCATTGTCCAACCCCTGTATTTAAAGTTACTCCAGTACTGCTGATTAATGATATGGGTGGACGTGACTTTAGTGATATAATCTCGTACTGTAATCTGAGGCGGCACAACTAATCAACATTATCCATAATTAAATATCGGTAGCATTTTAGGTTTCTCCAAAGAAGGCAATAGTTTCAATGGAAGTTAATATAGAGAGATTTCTATTGGTTCTGTTTTGGAGGATGATGTTGTCAAATGGAGATGCATGTTGTCAGGGCAAAACAGGCTCCGGGCTGATGAGCGCAGAGGTAAAAGTCAGAGTGCTTTTATTAACTACCAGCAACACAACCAATCAACAAAACACAACACAGTGTGAGGGGAGATACAAAAGGCCGAGTCTAGGACAGGCACAGGTCGGTAACCAAAGGAGACAGGCCGCGGAGGCAAACAGGTTGGTAGGGTAAGGCAGGAGGGAGAGAGAGAGAGAAGACGAAGGCCGAGAGCCAGAAGGGATCAAACCAGACGAGTAGTCAAACACCAAAGGATAATCAAAACCAGAAAAGCCTACAGTAGAATAATAAGAAACGCTCAGATTTGCAAACAAAGTTTGGCAAAGCTTCGCAGGGATCCATTGGAAACCATGGGGCTTATATAGTGAGAGTTAATAGGCTGCAGCTGGCTAAAACTGGAGCGAATCGTATAATTCGATTGGGAGCATGTGATGGTGACGTCATCGAGCGCAGACCCCTGGGAAATGGAGTTTGGGAGAACGGGGGAGACGGGGAAACTCGACAGTGTGACACATGTTTTTTCTTTTTTCCAATAGCAACAATATTCGGTCTTCTAGATGCCGTCTTCTTCGGGGTCACCTGTGCTTATTTCCGCATGCTATACCATGCTACAAATCTGTATGTGCTACAACGGGATGGCTGCATACTGGAGCCTGTCGGGCTGGCCTTCCTGCAGTCCTGCTGTCGCGTTATTACACTTGAGAACACTACGGTAAACAGCTGGGCAGCAGGGTTAAGCATGCTAAAGGACGCATCTCTTGTAGGATTACCCATTTAGCAAAGCTCACTTGGCTGTATGGACTCAGATGCCATATCACAGTCATGATGTTTCCAATATGTAGCAATGCCATCAGGGTAATGAATACGGAATCAAAATAAAATATATGATGACACGTTTTAATAGAATTGCCACGCCCTCGGGTCTCCCTGACAATGCCAATCCTCTGGACTCCATTTCCCAGAGTGCACTACCCGATAACGTCACCCACATGTCCCCAGTCTCCCAATCGTTCCCGTTGTAGGTCGCCCGAGTTCTAGCACAGCTGTCGTTAATCACCAGTCTGCATTTAAAGCACCACACACGCACACAATCACTGCGAAGTTTCGTTGAACCTTTGTTTGCGGTTCTGAGTGTTTCTCTACTGTCTTCGGCTTGTATTTCTGGTTTTGATCTCTTTCTGAATTCGGCTCTTTTGCTCTTCCCCTCTTTTGATCTGTCGCCTGATTGTTTTGACTTCCTGGTTATCGACCTCTGCCTGTCTTACTGTCTTCGACCCTGCATTAGCCCTTCTGTTATGATGGCCTTGCTTTGGTTGTTGTGTTTGACTATCGACGTGTCAAATGAACCTCCTTTGGCTTTTAGCTATGCTTGCATCGAGCCCAGTTCTTTGTCCCTGAAAGAATAAAGTTACAGATGTCTAGATTTGGAAACCATCCAAGTGTCCAAGTGTTTCCCATTTAACTTTAGACTATTTCTAACTATTTCTTTTAAAATATTTTCTATGGCAGAAGGAAAAAGGTTGAGACGTTTCAGTTGTGCAGGCTCATATGTGGTTTTGGCTTATTTTATTTATTTATTTATTTTTTGGTGGGAAAATAGCAAAAGGTCTGCTGGGCTAATCATACCATGACCACTGGTTTGTGACTGTGATGGCACTATGAAATCTGGAACCAGGGACATCAGACAGCAGGTAATGGTGGAAATTGGTTTTGGTACATCCCCATCCCCCTCAGCCCGCAGAAATAAAATTGGTTCCTCCAGCGCCCTGTCGTCCTTTGTTAGTGGCTGTGCAGAGGTTCTGACCTGGTTACAATTAAATTAAAATCATAAAATCAGGATTTCAGAAACTAAATGAGTGAGGAGGTACAGAGAAAGCAAATGTTGGCATGCAGATTCTGGCCTGTTTCCTTCAGGTTTCAGACAGTAAGTGTTGTGTAGTAATGTGAGCTAGGGAGCTAGCTGTTCATTAGAGAATTGCTGCATTTGCAGTAATGTGTAACAAACACGAGCTGATAAAGAAGCACAGGGTTTGATTCACTGCTGTGAGTAAGCATGTTGTAAACTGCTAATGTAACAACGATGCAACAAGTCAAGCAGCATGATCACTGAGGGGGAGAGGGCAGCATGATCACTGAGGGAGAGAGGGCAGCATGATCACTGAGGGGGAGAGGGCAGCATGATCACTGAGGGGGAGAGGGCAGCATGATCACTGAGGGGGAGAGGGCAGCATGATCACTGAGAGAGAGAGAGAGAGCGCGCGCGCGCAACACAGCCACTGAGGGAGAGAGAGCAGTTTGATCACTGAGAGAGAGAGAGAGAGCGCGCGCGCAACACAGCCACTGAGGGAGAGAGAGCAGTTTGATCACTGAGAGAGAGAGAGAGAGCGCGCGCGCAACACAGCCACTGAGGGACAGAGAGCAGCATGATCACTGAGAGAGAGAGAGAGAGAGACAGAGAGCGCGAGCAGCACAGCCACTGAGGGAGAGAGAGCAGCATGATCACTGAGAGAGAGAGAGAGCGCGCAACACAGCCACTGAGGGAGAGAGAGCAGCATGATCACTGAGAGAGAGAGAGAGAGCGCGCGCAACACAGCCACTGAGGGAGAGAGAGCAGCATGATCACTGAAAGAGAGAGAGAGCGCAACACAGCCACTGAGGGAGAGAGAGCAGCATGATCACTGAAAGAGAGAGAGAGCGCAACACAGCCACTGAGGGAGAGAGAGCAGCATGATCACTGAAAGAGAGAGAGAGAGAGAGACAGAGAGAGAGAGAGAGCGCAACACAGCCACTGAGGGAGAGAGAGCTGCACAGTCACTGAGAGAAAGAGAGAGAGAGAGAGAGCGCAACACAGCCACTGAGGTAGAGAGAGAGAGCAGCATGATCACTGAGAGAGAGAGAGAGAGAGAGAGAGAGAGAGAGAGAGAGAGAGTG
Organism: Prochilodus magdalenae; assembly: GCA_024036415.1. Taxonomy (NCBI): domain Eukaryota; kingdom Metazoa; phylum Chordata; class Actinopteri; order Characiformes; family Prochilodontidae; genus Prochilodus; species Prochilodus magdalenae. The sequence continues at coordinate 16,593 of JAMWET010001397.1, read as the reverse complement.
TGTGTGTAACACACTGAGGGAGAGAGACCTGCAAAATCACTGAGAGAGGCAGAGTAGCAAAGTCACTGATGGAGAGAGAGAGAGCAGCATAGTCACTGAGGAGTAGAGCATCACTGTCACTGAAGAAAAGAGAGCTGCACAGTCACTGAGAGAGAGAGAGAGAGAGAGAGAGAGAGAGAGAGAGAGAGAGAGAGAGAGAGAGCGCAACACAGCCACTGAGGTAGAGAGAGAGAGCAGCATGATCACTGAGAGAGAGAGAGAGAGAGAGAGAGAGAGAGAGAGAGAGAGAGAGAGAGTGTAACACAGCCACTGAGGGAGAGAGAGCTGCAAAATCACTGAGGGAGGCAGAGAAGCACAGTCACTGAAGGAGATAGAGCAGCACAGTCACTAAGGGAGAGAGAGCAGCACAGTCACTGAGGGAGAGAGAGCAGCATGATCACTGAGTGAGAGAGAGCAGCACAGTCACTAAAGAAAAAGAGAGCTGCAAAATCACTGAGGGAGAGAGAGTAGGACAGTCACTGAGGGAGAGAGAGTAGGACAGTCACTGAGGGAGAGAGAGTAGGACAGTCACTGAGGGAGAGAGAGTAGGACAGTCACTGAGGGAGAGAGAGTAGGACAGTCACTGAGGGAGAGAGAGCAGCACAGTCACTGAGGGAGAGAGAGTAGGACAGTCACTGAGGGAGAGAGAGATGCAAAATCACTGAGGGAGAGAGAGTAGGACAGTCACGGATGGAGAGAGAGCAGCACAGTCACTGAGGGAGAGAGAGCAGCACTTAGGGAGAGTTAGCATCACAGTTACTGAGGTAAAGAGAGCAGTGCAGTTACCACGGGAGGGAGCAGCACAATCCCTACGAGAGAGAGTGAGCATCACAGTTACTGAGGGAGAGAGATAGCGGCACTGTCACAATGAGAGCAAGAGCAGCACAGTTATTGAGGTGGAGAGAGCAGCACCATCACAGGGAGAGAGGGCAGCACAATCACTGAGGGGGGGGAAGTAGAACAGCCACTACAGGACAGAGAGCAGCCGAGTCGAAACACACTTAGTCCATACAGTCCATATGCACAAATACAACCTGGTTCAATCCCGGTGTGGTTGTGATGTCACAACACTAAACACAATTACACATGACTTAACATCTGTCGTTCTTAACTAGCTATTGTGTCTGTATGCTGATGGAAGTGCTAGTGTGGGTACTGTGGTAGAGGTTTAGTGGACTCCTATTAAGCATGATGTGATGTCTGGAGTTGAGAGTGCATTCCTGATATCGCTTCCCCCCACAGGGTGTTTTATCGGTTTGTCCTAGTCAGCGGCTGGAATTACATGCTGATGATGTCAGTCCAACACAGATAAAGTCTAAAACGGGTACGGTGAATAGTCCTACTGAGGTCAGTATTAAGCAACAGGAGTAAGTGATCATTAGTGGACTGTGAGCTGGGACGAAAGCCAAACAGGAGCTGAAGAATAATAGAGCTGAGTTAGAATTCAGTGTTGGAATGCAGTGCTTCTCTGACAGACAGAAGCGAGGCTGACACAGATCCAGGACTCCAAGAATAGATTTCATTAAATCTGAAGAAGCACATTTGATCTACATTCAGTTATGCTCCCTTATTAAAGTTATACATTATAATAAATTACAGATGATACAATAACAAGCTCTCTTTACAGTACCTACATATATTAACCATATGGGTTTGAAATAATTGTGTTCGGGCCTTGTGGGATATTACAGACACAGTATGAAACTGTCACATTAAAAAGTTTCTTATTTGAAGTATTTCAGACGCTTTTGTTGCTGTTGGTTTAATATGCTGTACATATTTCCACATGAAGTCTTTTGACTGACATATATGTATTTATAAGCATAAACAAATATGGGTTTAAATAAATAAAACTGAAGTTTGGAGAAAAATATAGTATCACCAAAAATAAGCACTTTGTTTTTTTATCAATGGTAATGACTTATTGCCGTCTTAGATTTCAGCCTAGTCTTAATGTTGTATGTTTATGAGGAGCACACTGCTAGACTTGCAGTTTCAAAGTCCCCAGTGAAGTGATTGGCTAGGCCAGGAGTCAGCAACATCCGGCTGAGGTCCCACATTATATTGTAAAAATAAAATAATCCTCTGCAGTAAAATAAAGCTGTGCTGAGCGCCCCAACGTGTCCCAACAAATACAACATGGTTCGAACCCAGTGTGGTTGTGATGTCACAACACTAAACACAATTACACATGACTTAACATCTGTCGTTCTTAACTAGCTATTGTGTCTGTATGTTGATGAAAGTACTATTGTGGGTACTGTGGTACAGGTTTAGTGGACTCCTATTAAGTGTCCCCATGTGTCCCAACTGTGTCCCAAAACACAGTTCTCGCCTATCTGGTACCTAACTAAGGACTATTAGGTTATTCTGATGAAGTACTAACAGAATGAATGAATAACTGCCTTTTTCACTGACCTTTAAACCTGAAGGTTGGCGCTCAGTCATCTGGTCACATATCAACACAGTCAATAATCTCGCCTATCTGGTACCTAACAAAATGGACATGGAAGAGACAGATTCAAGACAGACATGGAGAATTTGGAGACTAATAAACAGAGGCTCATTTGTATGCAAATACGCTGTGGGCATTACACAGCGGTAGTAGACGATTACGATGGCGGAGTGTATAGATTACCTGCTGTAGTTGATGTTTCACAGATCTACTACCGGGGATAAGATGTAGAAGAGGTGCGTTAGCAGACCACTGGGTGTCGCCATTGTCGCCTTGTCTTTCCTTAACAACTGACGCCCATGGTTTGTGCTGAAGAACCTACTATTCTTTAGTTCCAGCTGAGAATAAACCTTTTGGGTTCAGAAACGTTTTATTTTAGCTGGAAATCTGCCAAATACTTCATAACTAGGTGCATGAACTGGAACGGAACTAAGGACTATTAGGTTTTTCTGATGGAGATGTGAGCAATTCGACAATATCTGAGTTAAAAGTGGAGCAAAGTAAGTCTGCGTTTTTCCTTTATAGTTTGTTTTTCAGCCTGTAATAAACCTAAGCACATGCAGAGACACACGTACAGTAAAGGTGTTCAAATGTTACACCAATAGAATGGACATAAGTTGCTGTGGCTTTCGAGCTTTGGTTTTGCCGAAATAGGACAGTATGGCTGTTGCTGTCTTGTTGTAACATCCATCTTCTCCCCCACTTTGACTGATAACCTCAAATTCTGCTCTAAAATCTCCTGCTCTAAAGTGCCTTCAGTGTTCAGTTCAGAGAAGCAGCCCTGTATCATAATGCTCCCACCCCCATACATCATCGTAGGTAGGGTGTTCGTAGGATCATACATGCAGCTGTTCCTGGTGTACACTGTTCCAAAGGATTTCCGATTTGTCTAAATGCAGGTATGCAGATGTTAGGAGTACCTGAGTTTGAGTGGAGGGGTTTTGTTCAAGGTGTAGGAACAGGTATGACTGTGGTACAGGCCATTGCTTGTATTTCTGTGAAGTGAAACACTCACTAGTGAACACACTAGGGGGCAGTGAGCACACTTACCCGGAGCAGTGGGCAGCCCTATCCACGGCACCCGGGGAGCAGTTGGGGGTTGGGTGTCTTGCTCAAGGGCACCTCAGTCGTTACCGTAGGCTCAGGGAATTGAACCGGCGACCCTCCGGTCACAAGGCTGGTTCCCTAACCTCCAGCCCACGACTGCCCCCAACTGTTGTTCCTGCTGTTCCTTGCATGTCGTCTAACAATTGCACTGACGGGGATGTTTAAGCTCTTTGCTAGGGCTCTGTAGCTTTTTCCATTTAAGGGATGTTCCGTGATGCTGTCCCTGAGGACTTTAGGAATCTCCTTCACCGTCATCATCATTGCAACTTGATGTGTGAAATCTTCTACTACAAATAGCAACATCATTTACAGTGACGTCAGGTCCAATTAATTCAAGATATCTGATTCCTTTGCAGCGCAGACTAAACTGAGACTAAATTCATTTTTATCTTTTGCCTGAATAGTTTCCCAATTTAATGTGGTGTTTAAACCATTAACCATTTAAACCATTTTTGTATACATATAAATATATAAGTATACAATAAATATACAATATATATACACACACAACATGTATACAGTATCTATGGCCACCTCATTAAGCGAAGTTAATCACCATTCATCATCATTAAAAGATCCACTTACCTGTGAGAGCACTTCTACAGTAGCTCTACAATTTTACGAAGAGATGCATTCGTGCATTACGAAGAGATGGGTCTTCAGTCTGCGTTTGAAGACCGCGAGAGACTCCGCTGTTCTGACGCCCAGTGGGAGTTCATTCCACCATCTGGGAGCCAGGACAGAGAAGAGTCTGGACGCTTGTCTTCCATCTGTCCTCAGGGATGGTGGTTCGAGACGAGCTGTACTTGAAGCACGAAGGGCTCGAGGTACAGCTCGACTCTTCACCCTGGTCATAAGGTAGGGAGGCGCTGGTCCATTCTTGGCTTTGTAGGCCTCAGAGTTTTAAACCTGATGCGGGCAACAACAGGAAGCCGATGAAGGGAGCGCAGCGGTGGAGTGACGTGGGTGAACTACAATGACAGACTGTAGTCCCTCTGCTTCTCTGCATTAATCGTTTGCCCTGTCCTTCAGTGGTCAGAACCCCCACAGGACCAGGTATCATTTCAGGGCTGGGTGCAGTAACAGCAGCACGGCTATGTCTGATCCACTCTCACCAACACAATAATAACTAACGCACCAGTGTCCACTCTGTTGGACACACCCACTATAAATATTCAGCCAACAGCGGTCCATGGGCAGCTTCCTGTGGTCTAGAGGATGGCAAACACACACTACAGCGACAAATCTACTGTCTCTGACTTTACATTTACAAGGTGGACCAGCAAGGTAGGGGTGTCTAATAGAGTGGACAGTGAGTGGACACCACTCCAGCAGCACTGCTGCGTCTGATCCACTCACACCAGCACCACACACACTAACACACCACCACCACATCAGTGTCACTGCAGTGCTAAGAATGATCCACCACTCACATAGTACCTGCTCTGTGGTGGTGATAGGGGGGGTAATCAGTATAGGTGGTAGGTGTATGAAGTGACCAATCTGGGAATGTGGTCCATGTTATCTTGGCAGCATCACAGTGTCCTCTGTGTACAGAGCCTCTACCAATCACTCAGGCTGTGAACATTCTGTTCCCCTCCACCCTGAAGATGTAAGTCTAGGTTGAGGTTTGTGGTACATGCTTTGTGACAGTGCCCTTTCTGCCAGATGTATCTAATAGAGGCTGAACTGTGAACATATGGTGTGCCACATGGTCAGCAGTAGTCGTTTGGTTGTCGTTGGCATTCAGATTCAGTTGCTCTGTTGATGGAGACGCCTAATTTGCATTTGCCAAAAAACACACCATCATACCCCCAGCAGCAGTTTGCATCTCTGCCACAAAGCCGGATGGTTCCGCGGTTTCGTGCCGTTTATGCCAAATTCTGACCCTGCCATCTGCATGTTGCTGCCGAAACCAAGATCCAATCAGCAGTTGTTCAGCTTTAGTGAGCATGTGCCTACTGTGGCCTCACCATCCCATCAAAATAGAACTGTAGATATACACAGATAGCCAACGAAGGGTGCACCACTGTAGCCAAAGCCCCAGCAGCATAATTCATGCGCCTCATGCACTTGCACCGTCTATTCCCCATTTTCATATGGTTCATATCCCTAGCCATATGAAGCTTATTAAGGCCACAGATTGGGTTTCCAAAAGGTGCACCCATTTCAAGGCGCATCCCACCGTCAGGATATCATGAAGTTGAACCCCAGCAATGACACAACCATCCATAACTCCGAGCCGAGCTTAAATACTCAACTAGCTCAGAGATACTTTAATGCCTTTACTGTACTTACTCAAACACTGTTCATGAACACAGCAGTGACACTGACATGGTGTTAGTGTGTGTTATGCTGGTGTGAGTGGATCAGCCATGAAGCACTAAAGGATGACCAATACAAACTCTGCAGCAACAGATGAGCTATCACCTCTGACTGTACATCTACAAGGTCATCCCATAATGAAATGCTGCCATTTCAGATCATTTAGATCAAAGGGTTTCTCTTTCTGACCACATCTGAAAGCTTCATTCTACTGTATTGACTTTCAAGCACAAGATTTGCCATTGACTTCAATGAGCAGGCGAACTTCATAATGACCACCGCGTGTAATGTGTGCTTATATATGAATTCACATACACTTCACCTACACTGCTATTCCACAGACTCTGACCTCATTAAATGTGTAATTGAAATGATAATAGATTCGATTACAGCAGTGGTGATGAGTTGGCTCGCTGATTGAGGACATTATCTGGAAACGGGTGTTGGATTAAAGCAGAGGACGCGATGGTGCCTCACTGAAGAGGGTCATTAAATTAAGCTCTCTTGGTTGATTTGCCTGACAGGGTCCCAGTCCTGAGGGCCCAAGTCATCATCCCCTCTATTTTTCACTACACAAGAGATTTTCCTCTATAGCAAAAACAAATTTTTATCCGTAGCGAAAAAAATCTACTTGTGTGTGCAGATGATGATATTCATCGTATGATATGACTGTGATATCCAGTGTCTGGCCCTGTTATTAGAATAACGTCAGTCTTAAGTTGGATCGTAATCTTGTTTCCGCATCACACAGTATAAGAGTGTTAAGTTCAGGATTCCAAGAATAGATGCACTAACTGTTAAAGCTATACTCCAGCTAATCTCTGCCACATGTGCAGCATATGGTCAATTACCCTGAGCGCATTTCTCTATATTTAGCAGATCTAACCTGTTGCGAAGAACGTCCAGACTTATAATAGGAGAAGGGATGAAGGAATGTGTCAATGTGCCAGTAGCTGATAGCTTTTCTAATGTGCTATATGTGGTTCGTGGTGCCTTGTGGTTTTAATGTCAGAATTAAAAAGGACATTTTTGCACATTTGATCTAAAACATGTTAGCTTTCACTGACCCTAAGGTATGTAATCATCATCGTCATCGTCAATCATACCACTGGAACAATGTCTGTAACTGCTTCAGTAGTCACAATTTCAGCTCTATTTAACCAGACCTCATTTAGTACATAACTAGCAAACACAGATTTAAACAGTTGCACACATATAACATCATATTTTGTATTAAAACAAATAAAAAAAAAAAGTTTACTTAAGTTTATTTAACCACAGAAAATTGTGTTTCAGTAGTGAGCATCCCTAAAGCTACACAGAAACGTATTAACCTAAAAATATTTTGGGATCTTACCACTTCCCATCTGGCCGTTAGGGACAGGAAATGCACTTCCTCTCTCTTCCTGCTGTAAAATGCAGAGGTGTGGCTAAAATAAGATTCATTTATGGACGGTAGTGACATGAAAGCGTGGGACAGCAACAAGCTGCTCAGTAATGCTGCCACATACACATACAGTATACACCAGGAATGGTTTATTAGAAAACAGGCAATCTCAGCAAGCACCAGTACACAGCGAAAACGATGGCAGAAGCTAAATCAGAGTCAGGGACAGGCGGAGGTCAGAACCAAGTAGAACTAGCAGCGAGGGCGAACAAGTTTAAAGGGGAAGACCGAAGTGAGGAAGCAGAGATACAAACCGTAGAGTCAGGACACGAGCAAAAGGGATGAGGCGAAAGAGCAGTAGAGGAACGAAGGGAGTCGGAAACCAGAGTAAGGAGGAATAGGAGGAAAGAACGCTCAGGATTGCTAACCTAGGTTTGGCAAACCTTCGCGAAGTGCGAGTGTTTGTGAGTGGCTTAAATACAGGAAGTAATTCGATACAGCTGGGGCTAAAACTCGGGTGATCTAGAGCGACTCACGGAGTTCGACCGGGGGGCGCATAGACATGACGTCATCGAGCGTGGCCCTCTGGGAAGTGGAGTCCTGAAGAGCGGAGAAGCCGGGGAGACGTGGAGGCGTGACACACACACACACACACACACACACACACACATATATATATATATATATACACACACACACACACACACACATATATATATATATATATATATATATACACTGTTATACGGGGACAGGACGAGGAGACGGGATGCAAGCGCAAGTGTTTTAATGAAGAGTAACAAAAGACAACAAACCAAAGAAAAGAACTGGCAAACTGGGAAATACTGAACAGGAATACAAAACCAACGGACAAGGAGACAAAACGACGGGCATGGAAACAAAACACCAGCAGGGGAACAAACGCCAAGCAAGAACAAAGGGCACAACATGGAGTATAAAACAACAAGGGCTAACGAGACACCTGGGAAGGGGCGGAGCCAGAAACAAGTGAGGGGCTGACAAGAGGGCAGAGACAGGAGGAGCGAATAACCAAAACAAACAGAAGCACATGGAACAGAGCAACAAACAGCACATGGACATGACAAGACAGAAACAGAATACCAGGCTACCAGGTATACCAGGGCAGGATGTGACCTACACACACTCTACAAGGAGGTAGTGTTATAGTGCCTTAACTATAATGAGGTGGACTTCTTGTTCCTAACCCTGGCACATCCCACAGATGCTTGATCAGATTGGGATCTGGGGAATTTGGAGACCAGGTCAAAACCTGTCATATTCCTCAAACCAATCCTGAGCGATGTGTGCTGTGTGGTGGGGGGTACTGTACTGCTAAAATATGTCAGAGCCACCATGGAATACCGCTGGCATTAAGAGCTACACCTGATCCACAGCAGTGTGGCATGTCTCATATTGACATCCTCCTGAATGCCCAGATCCAGGACATCCCCACAGAACATTGCCAGCACATCCACACGAATCCCCAGAACCAAAGAATCCCAGCAGAACATTCCCCAGAGCATCACACGCTATCCACCGGAATGTTCTCTTCTTACAGCGCAGCCCAGTGTCCTCACTTCCCAGGACAAATGGCGTCCACGTGATCAGGCTAGGTGTCTTTCTTCCACTGTTCCAGGTTGCAGTTCTGACTTGTGCATGCCCATTGAAAGCCTTTTCAAAAGTGATGCCCAGGGATTGGCAGGTGCTCTTCAACTATTCAGTCTCGAATGCAGCAGGGTGTGATGCATTGTGTCCCATCACCATCATCAAAAATGTTTGTGCCACAGTTCCCATTTTCATTTTTCAGAGCAGACGGGACAGCCTTTGTTGCTCTCAAACACCAGAGAGCCTTTGGCACCCAACACTGTAGGACTTTGTAATGTGTTTTTGCTGATTTAGCTTCAGTGGCTATGTGGAAAGCAGCACAGTTTGTATGAAATGAGGTGACATGGATACATGAATTATGTATGTTGTACCTAAAGGCATTTTGGTAGAGTCAGATTTTGGTAGAGTCAGGGCAGCTCTGCTTATATCCATTATTTCCAAATACGTATCCCTGCATCACCATATTCCTCTCTCTCTTTTGGGACAGGAAGCTGGCTAAATCCACGCTGGTGTTGGTGCTGGTGTTTGGCGTGCACTATATTGTGTTTGTGGGGATGCCTCACACATTCACTGGCCTGGGATGGGAACTGCGCATGTACTGTGAGCTCTTCTTCAACTCTTTCCAGGTAAACACACATACCTACAAACACCCAAGCCAAGTCCCGCTGCCCAGGACCCAAGAGCTTGTGTTCTTATTTGCATGATCGGACTAAATAGCCTGGAAATCACATGCACTGGTAAAGTACAACCTCAGCCTCTGTCTAAAAGGGAGCCTGACTGTTTGAGGCCTGTATAGTTTAAAGTCGTGTACATGTTGCATCCCTCTACTATTTTAAGGCATTAGGTTTGAAACTAAACTCTGCATGGCAGTAGATCTCCCTGAATAGGGCTCACCATTCATACGTTCAGGGGAAAAATAAAACCCTAGTAATACAACATGCAAATCCTCCAGTTCAGGGTTGGGATGAAACAAAATAAAACAAAACACAAGTACTGGGAATCCGTATTCCGAACCCCAAAAGTGTGTATGGGTATTTAGTACACTACTGAAAGGCAGTATTCACAAACCCTGTCTGAGACAAAAGTCTGTGTAGGCTGATGAATCAATTTAATGAGACTGTGCAGAATTGTGTTATTGGGATACGGCAAATAGTTGGCTTAGTCCATCATAGGGCAGAGGGATTGTGGCAGCTGCTGTGAGCAACAGACAAGAAGAACTGCCATGCTAAGAATCAATATTCTGCCAACCCTGTCCATGCTCCACCCACGAATGCTAAGACAAGCTTGGCATGGGAAACTGTCTCACATGAAGCAAAAAGTTTAAAGTATATTATTATATTCCTGTCACGGTGTGGTTGGGTGTTGGACCCAAACGCAGTGCAGGAATCCGCTTGCACTGTATGGGTTTAGGCGGGGATCGAACCCCCGACCTTCGTAGTGATAACCCCACGTGTTACCACTGCGCTACGCGGCAGCACACGTGACGCCAGTCAGGATGAGGTTTAGTGGGTGAGAGGGAGAAACGGCGGGAAAAGCAAACAAAGGAGACGCCAGGGCAGCGTGTTCAAACAAAAGGAGAAGCTTATATAAGAACAGAAATAAACGGTAGAGGGTTTAACCGAAAGGGGAATTCTTGTTAACTGCGTGCAGAGTGACACATGCTGTCAACTCTGCGCAGTTGTTTAAATATTTTTTTTAATATTTATTTATTTATTTTTACTTTGCTCTTTTTGTCTTTTCTTGTTATCTCTAGTACCGTACCGGCTACCTCTGTACAAAGGTGTAGCAGCAGTGTTTGTGTGGTGGGGGCTTATATTGCTGACGCCCCAGGTGCTGCTCGTTGGCCTGATCAGCCTGGGGCATTCTGGGGTTTGGAGTTCTGGGCTGTAGTTCCCCCAGAACGGTGCCGCTGCTGCCGCCCTCTGCTGGCTGCAGGCGGTACAGCCCGGACCCTTACAATTCCAATGAATTGTATACACTGCTGCATTTAGAGCATCAGTATCTCTTTAGGGAACAGATATTTACCTTTACCATTTTATCTTTCCAACTTGATTGGACAGGTTGTAAGTTAATATTTGAGCAGTTATTGTAGGTATACGCTTATTTCAAATTGTAACATGGAGACAGTGCAAGTATAACCTATTTAATATGGACCAATATATGGAAATAAAATAAATAAAAGAAACAAAAGACTAATAAGAGCAAGAACCAGAGTTACAAAACACTAAGCCAGCACAAGGGGAACAGCTGGGAGTCTAATACACCAGGGCTAACCAGGAGCACCTGGGAAGAGGCAGAGCTGCAAACTAGGGATGGGTGAGGGGCATGACAAGAGGGTGGAGACAGGAGGAGCTATAAACCAAAACAGAAGCACATGGGACAGGACGATAAAAGGCCCATGGAAGGAACAGAAGAGAAAAAGAGACGGACAGGGGCAACCAGAGACAAACAGGGGCGAGACAGGACAGGATGTGACGCCAATACCACTTGCAACGCTTTCCAAAAAGCTAGATCAGGGTAATGACTAGGAATGACTAAGAACACCTGTTTTGGTACTTCTCAGAGTTAAAGCAGGTGATTACATAACAGCAGCCAGGCTCAGTCACCGCTGTAAAAAACTGAACCAATAGTCCCAACACTTTTCAACACAGGAAATGTGATTTCAGAATCCATAGCGTTATTAAACCATTCTCAGAATGAAGTGAAATCTCTAGGTAACAGGCAAGGACAAATAAACTGTATCCATTACCTGTGACCTTCAGTCCCTCATAAATCTCTGTAATGAAAATAGCTACATGGACTTAGGAGTGATTCAGGAAACCATGTAGCTATATTTACAAATGGAGGTTAAGACTCTTAACTACTACTATCAGTCAAAGCTGAAGACATATGTTGACAACATCCAGAAACATCGGAGATGGACAGGTGCAAAGTGGATGGGTGTGCCATGGTCAGATGAATGTACTATTCATATGGATGTTATGTTTGCCGGGCTAAAAAAAAAAAAAACATCAAAGGACCTTCACAACTCGTAACACCCAATTATTACCAACGCGGAATGTGTTATAACAGGATCTCTAGCAGGTGATAGATCGGCCACCTGCTTTTCAGAAAGATCTCTGATTGAAAATGAGAACTGGGTTTGTACAGGACACAGAAGCTGTCGGATACTCTACAGTACATTGGAAGTTTGATTAGACTATCAGTAATATATACAGGGGTTGGACAATGAAACTGAAACACCTGTCATTTTAGTGTGGGAGGTCTCATGGCTAAATTGGACCAGCCTGGTGGCCAATCTTCATTAATTGCACATTGCACCAGTAAGAGCAGAGTGTGAAGGTTCAGTTAGCAGGTAAGAGCACCAGTTTCTGCTCAAAAATACTGCAATGCACACAACATTTATGGGTGACATACCAGAGTTCAAAAGAGGACAGATTGTTGGTGCACTCTTTGCTGGCGCATCTGTGACCAAGACAGCAAGTCTTTGTGATGTATCAAGAGCCACGGTATCCAGGGTAATGTCAGCATACCACCAAGAAGGACGAACCTCCACTAGCATCACGTAGTGACCTGGCCACTATCCCTCTGACCACTGTGCAGGACTTGTATATGTCATTCCCAAGACCAACTGACGCTGTATTGGCCGCAAAAGGAGGCCCTACACCATACTAATAAATGATTGTGGTCGAAAACCAGGTGTTTCAGTTTCATTGTCCAACCCCTGTAGGTTGATTCTTATTAGTAATTCCTCCAAAGAAAAACATATATCCGTTTATCACATGTAGTGTGAAAATGTCATGATGAATGCACCAACAGAAAAGGCCCAAAACTGCTTGGAGAAGTCTGGTTCCATTGACTTGCATGGAATTCAATTTTAGCCCTCTCCTGTAAAGTTCCCCCTTGGAGAGACCTGCAGCTAGTTCTAACCTGTATAGTGGTAAACCTCACTCAGTTTATTTTACTAATGTGTAAGAATGAATGTGCATAGATGTATACACACACACACACACTCTCTCTCTCTCTCTCTCTCTCTCTCTCTCTCTCGCTCTCTCTCTCTCTCTCGCTCTCTCTCCTGCATCCACTTTATATATTAGCTGGATTCGGGAAAGGTCATGGCTTGTTTTCTGTATGTATGAGTGAAGGAGTGTTTGGTATGTGTGTGAGTCATGAAAGAGCCTCTCTGCTCTAGTGCCACTCACCACTTCTTTCTCCTCTGTCTAAGGGCTTTTTCGTGTCCATCATCTACTGCTTCTGCAACGGAGAGGTGAGTGAGGTCAGCCTTCAGCTTCAGTGTTTGTCCGTATGCATGTCTGTTTACCGAGCTGACTTATCACAGCTTTACCACCATTATGTCCTGTGCAGTAGCACCACCAAGGGCCACTCGTCCTCATCCCTCATAATAAAAATGGGGGAATATGACAACGTGTTGCATCATATCTGTTTAATGGTACATGATATGCGTCACAGTATTTCGTTTTTCTGAGATGGGCAAATGCCTAATGTTGAAATGCACCAGCAAAATAGTGGTGCCATATTTAAAAGGACCTAAAACTGAATTAAGTGTGTTTTTTATTGAGTGTTTGCTATTGTAAATTACAGTGCTATGCAAAATTCCGAGATCACCCATGCAATTATCAGACTTCCACACTGGCATTAGGTACCAGTTATTCATTTCTGAGTGAAGGAAAACAGCAGGAAAAGGCTGTTTAACATACAGTGAGGAAAATAAGTATTTGAACACCCTGTGACTTTGCGAGTTCTCCCACTTAGAAATCATGGAGGGGTCTAAAATTTTCATCTTAGGTGCATGTCCACTGTGAGAGACAATTTATTTGTGTGTTACTGCTGCAAGTAAGTATTTGAACACCTGCCAATCAGCAAAAATTCTGGCCCTCAAAGACCTGTTAGTCCGCCTCTAAAAACTCCACCTCCACTCCACTTATTATTCTAAATTAGCAGCACCTATTTGAGGTCGTTAGCTGCATAAAGACACCTGTCCACCCCACACAATCAGTAAGACCCCAACTACTAACATGGCTAAGACCAAAGAACTGTCCAAAGACGCCAGAGACAAAGTTGTTGACCTCCACAAGGCTGGAAAGGGCTACGGGGCAATTGCCAAGCAGCTTGGTGAAAAAAGATCAACTGTTGGAGCAATTATTAGAAAACGGAAGAAGCTAAACATGACTGTCAATCTCCCTCGGACTGGGGCTCCACACAAGATCTCACCTCGTGGCGTATCAATGATTCTAAGAAAGGTGAGGAATCAGCCCAGAACTACATGGGAGGAGCTGGTCAATGTTAACATAGTACCACCACGGTGTTTGACAGAAGGTATAAGGTTCTTATGCTGGAATGCAGCATAGAAGGTTCTATTTGGTCACCAAAGCATTGTTCTAATTCAATTCAATTCAACTTAATTGCCCTAACGAAACACAGTCAGGCTCCTCCTCCAGTGCAGTATGAGCTGAGATGTTCAAGTATACAGGTTAAAGTTAAAGCGCAGTGCAAACAGTTCTGTGAGCTAGTGGAGCACAGTGTGTTGGGGAGTGATCCGAGCTAGAAGTCCTTAGTGGTGTAGTCATGTTCTGTTAGGTGCTCCCGGTGTGACCTGTTTGACAACTCTATGGTAAAAGCTGTTCCTGAACTTGGTGGTTCTGGCTCGGATGTTCGGGTGCCTCTTTCTGGATGGCAGAGGTTGGAATGGGATGGTGTGTCGGGTCTGAGGATATGCTTTCCATCTCTTGTTGTGGATGTCCTGTATGGGTGGGAAGGCAGCCGCGGTGATATGCTTCTCTAGAGGGCCTTGCACTCAGCACCGGTGGCACTGCCATACCCCACAGTGATGCAGCTTGTCAGGATGCTCTCCAGGGTGGATCTATAGAAGTGGCAGAGGAGCTGCTGTGGTTGGTGGACTCTACTCAGTCTTCGTAGAAAGTGGAGGCGTTGTTGGGCCTTCCTGATAATGTGCGAGGTGTTTAGCGTCCTGACTATGGGTGGGTGGAGTCCAGACTCTTTAGAGATGGCTTTGTAACCCTTTCCAGCCAGATGAGCATCAACAGCTGGAAGTTCTCCTTTGTTCATGCCATGATACGCTTCCAGGACATGTTATAAGCATCTGACTTTGATAGATCCTTCTTCTTTAAATTACAACAGGGTGGCTACTCACACGCAGATGGGAGTTTTACTTACTCAAAAATATTCTGAGGGCAGAAGGAAAAATGATTGGTTCTGAGAGACAACCAATCAAATTGCAGAGGAGGCGGGGCTAAGAACGGCGGGACTGGGAAAATGGGCGGGGCTAAAAAAACTGAAAAATAACATCTTCAGCTGCGGGAGACTGTGGTTGTGCAGCTGAGAAATTTGGAACAAACCTTTGGCAAAGGTAAGCACTTTTTCATTTTTATTTGTCATATTTATTTATAATGTGGGTTTATCTTTTTGAGCTAGCTTGCACACAGTTAAGTGCACCTTTATTAGGCTAGCTAGCTGAGTTAGCTGCTTAACGTCAAAGCTAACAGTCATTTCAGTCAGCTAGAAATTAGAATTGTGTCAGTTTGCCAGCAAAATTTAAAGACTTAGACAACCTAGCTAGCTTGATTTGGTATGGAACCAACAATTAAAGCCTGCATTTGAGAAATTATCTAGCTAGCTAGATTAGCTGTTTATAATGGCAGTCAAAAGCTGTTAGCTGTTTTTTTTTTTTTTTTGCATAAGCATGCTTAGCAGCCTTACATAACTTGGGAGCAAGCTGTTTATATTTAACTAAATTCATTGCTGCAGCATAGCCATGATAGCTCGCTCATTAGCCCGTATATTACTACACAGTTTTGGTCAAAATGTGCTGTAACGTGCAGTTCTGCTCTTAAGGTAGGAGAAATGCTCTGTATAGTTTAGTTCTGCCCTTAAGCTTGGAGAAATGCATTTATACTGTTTTTTTAGTGTAGTTCTGCTCTAGGGTCAGGAGAAATGTACTGTGTAGTGTAGTGTCTGCTCTTAAGGGGCAGGTGAAATGTCTGTGTGAGTCCTAGTTTTCTGCTCTTAAGGGCACAGGAGGAATGTACGGTGTAGTGTAGTTCTGCTCTTAATGGCAGGAGAACAATGTACTGTGTAGTGTAGTTCTGCTCTTAAGGCAGGAGAAATGTTACTGTGTAGTGTATAGATCCACTCTTAGGGCAGGAGAAATGTACTATGTAGTCTTACTTCTGCTCTTAAAGGCAGGAGAAATGTGTTCTGTGTAGTCTAGTTTCTGCCCTTAAGGCAGGAGAAATGTACTGTGTAGTGTAGTTTCTGCTCTTAAGGCAGGAGAAATGTACGGTGTACTTACTGTAGTTTCTGCTCTTAAGGCAGGAGAAATTGTACTGTGTAGTGTAAGTTCCCACTTTTATAGGGCAGGAGAAAATGTTCTGTGTAGGTCCTAGTTCTGCCCTTAATGCAGGAGAAATGTAACTGTGTAGTCTAGTTTCTGTCTCCTAAGGCAGAAAAATGTACTGTGTAGTGTAGTTCTGCTCTGTAAGGCAGGAGAAATGGAAAGTGTAGTGTTAGTTCTGCTCTTAAGGCAAGGAGAAATGGTACTGTGTAGTGTAGTTTTCCACAGCTTAGGGCAGGAGAAAAGCCACTGTGTTAGTCTAGTGTTATGCTCCTAAGGCAG
>JAMWET010001396.1:120000-125645 GCA_024036415.1 Prochilodus magdalenae | reverse complement strand
GTCATTCCAGACTTCTCTAAAACTCCTCTTCCAGACCTCTCTCTAAACTCTTTTGACTCTTCCAGACTTCTCTAAAACTCCTCTTCCAGACTCCTCCAAACTCCTCCAGACTCCTCTCAAACTCCTCTTCCAGACTCCTCCAGGACTCCTCTTCCCAGACTTTCTCTAAACTCCTCTTCCAGACTCCTCTAAACTCCTCCTTCACAGACTCTTCCAGACGACCTCTTCCTAGAATCCTCTAAACTCCTCTTCCAGACGCACATCTAAACTCCTCTTCCAGCACTCCTCTAAACTCTCTTCTAGACTCCTCCAAAACTCCTCTTCTAGACTCCTTACAAACTCCTCTAAACTCCTCTTCCAGACTTCCTCTAAAACTCCTCTTCCAGACTCCTCGAAACTCCTCTTCCAGACTTCTCTAAACTCCTCTTCCAGACTCCTCTAAACTTCCTTCTCCACGATTCCTCTACTAAACTCCTCTTCCAGGACTCCTCCAAACTCACTCTAAAACTCCTCTTCCAGACTCCTCCAAACTCCTCCAGGACTCCTCCAAACTCCTTCTAAACTCCTCTTCCAAGACTCCTCCAAACTCCTCTAAACTCCTCCTTCCAGAACTCCTCTAAACTCCTCTTCCAGACTCCTACTAAACTCCTCTAAAACGCCTCCTTCCAGACTCCTGCCAAACTCTGCAAGACTCCTCTAAACTCCTCTTCCAGGACTCCTCTAAACTCCTCCCTCAAACTTCCTCCTCCAGCACTCCTCCCAAACTCTTCCAGATTCCTCTTAAACCTCCTCTTCCAAAAACTCCTATAAAATCCTCTTCCAGGACTCCTCCTAAAACTCTTCCAGACTCCTCTAAACACTCCTCTTTCCAGGAATCCTCTAAACACTCCTCTTCCAGACTCCTCTAAACTCTCCTAAACTCCTCTCCCACAGGACTCCTCCAAACCTCTTCCAGACTCCTCTAAACTCCTCTTACAAAATCTCCATCTAAACTCTATTCCAGGACTCCTCACAAACTTCTTACCAGAATCCTCTAAAACTCCTCTTCCAGACTCCTCTAAACTCCTCTTCAAGACTTCCTTCCAAAACTCCTCCAGGACTCATACAAATCTCTCCAGAATCCTCTAAAACTCCTCTTCCAGGGACTCCTCCAAACTCCTCTTCCAGACTTCCTCTAAACTCCTCTTCCATGGGACTCCCTCTAAACTCCTCTTCCAGGAATCCTCTAAACTTCCTCTTCCAGAATAATCCAAAAAACTCTCTAAAACTCCTCTTCCAGACTCCTCTCTAAACTCCTCTAAACACTCCTTCTCCAGACTCCTCTAAACTCCTCTTCCAGGACTCCACTCCAAACTTCCTCTTCCAGAACTCTCTAAACTCCCTCTTCCAGACTCCTTCCAAACTCCTGTCTTCCAGGGACTCCCTCCAAACTCCTCTTCCAGGACTCCTCCAAAAAACTCCTACTTCCAGACTTCTCTAAAATCCTTTTCGAGACTCCTCTAAACTACTTTTCCAGACTACTCTAAACTCGTCTTCCAGACTCCTCCAAACTCCTCTTCCCAGACTTCTCTAAAACGCCTCCAACTCCTCCAAGGGGACTCCTCTAAATTCCTCCAAAAATCCTCCAGACTCCCTCTAAACTCCTCTTCCAGACTGCTCTAAACTTCCTCTTCCCGACTCCGCTAAAACTCCTCTTCCAGGACTCCTCTAAAACTCCTCTTCCATGACTCCTCCAAACTCCTCCCGACTCCTCAAAACTCCTCCAAGACCTTCTCTAAATCCCTATTCCAGACTTCTCTAAAACTCCCTCTTCCAGGACTCCTCCAAACTCCTCTTCCAGACTCCTCTAAACTCCTCTTCCAGACTCTCTCTAAAACGCGTCTTCCACACTCCTCCTAAAACTCCTCTTCCCACACTCCTTCTAAACTCCTCTTCCAGCCTTCCTCAAACTTCCTCGCCAGACTCCTTAAACTCCTCTCCCAGACTCTCTAAACTCCTCTTCCAGACTCCTCCAAACTCCTCTTCCAGACTCCTCTAAACTCCTCTTCCAGACTCCTCTAAACTCCTCTTCCAGACTCCTCCAAACTCCCTTTCCAGACTTCTCTAAACTCCTCCAGACTCCTCTAAACTCCTCTTCCACACTCCTCTAAACTCCTTTTCCAGACTCCTCTAAACTCCTCCAGACTGCTCTAAACTCCTCTTCCAGACTCCTCTAAACTCCTCTTCCAGACTCCTCTAAACTCCTCCAAACTCCTCCAGACTCCTCTAAACTCCATCTGGCCAGACTCCGGCTAAACTCCTCATTCCAGACTCCCGCTTAAACTCCCTCTTCCAGACTTCTCTAAAATCCTCTTCCAGACTCCGCTCTAAACTCCTCTTCCGGACTCGCATAAAAACCCTTTCCAGACTCCTCTAAAACTCCTCTTTCAGGAATCCTCTAAAATTCCTCTTCCAGGACTCCGTCCAAAACCTCCTCTTCCAGACTCCTCTAAACTCACTCTCCAGGGCCTCCTCTAAAACTCCTCTTCCAAGGACGCCTCTAAACTCCTCTTCCAGACTCCTCCAAACTCCCTTTCCCCGACTTTCTCTAAACTATCCAGGACTCCTCTAAACTGCTCTTCCACACTCCTCTAAACTCCTTTTCCAGACTCCTCTAAACTCCTCCAGACTGCTCTAAACTCCTCTAAACTCCTCCAGACTCCTCTAAACTCCTCTTCCAGACTCCTCTAAACTCCTCTAAACTCCTCCAAACTCCTCCAGACTCCTCTAAACTCCTCTTCCAGACTCCGCTAAAATCTCGTCCAGACTTTCTCTAAACTACTCCAGGACTCCTCTAAACCTCTCTCTGCAGCACTCCGCTAAAATCCTCTTTCCAGACTCCTCTAACACTCCTCTTCCACACTCCTCAAAACTCCTCTTCCAGACTCCTCTAAACTCCTCTTCCAGACTCCTCTAAACTCCTCTTCCAGACTCCTCTAAACTCCTCTTCTAGACTCCTCTAAACTCCTCTTCCACACTCCTCTAAACTCCTCTTCCACACTCCACTAAACTCCTCTTCCAGACTCCTCTAAACTCCTCTTCCAGACTCCGCTAAACTCCTCTTCCAGACTCCTCTAAACTCCTCTTCCAGACTCCTCTAAACTCCTCTTCCAGACTCCTCTAAACTCCTCTTCCAGACTCCTCCAAACTCCTCTTCCAGACTTCTCTAAACTCCTCTTCCAGACTCCTCTAAACTCCTCTTCCAGACTCCTCTAAACTCCTCTTCCAGACTCCTCTAAACTCCTCTTCCAGACTCCTCTAAACTCCTCTTCCAGACTCCTCTAAACTCCTCT
Organism: Prochilodus magdalenae; assembly: GCA_024036415.1. Classification (NCBI taxonomy): domain Eukaryota; kingdom Metazoa; phylum Chordata; class Actinopteri; order Characiformes; family Prochilodontidae; genus Prochilodus; species Prochilodus magdalenae. The sequence continues at coordinate 122,313 of JAMWET010001396.1, read as the reverse complement.
TCCAGACTCCTCTAAACTCCTCTTCCAGACTCCTCCAAACTCCCTTTCCAGACTTCTCTAAACTCCTCCAGACTCCTCTAAACTGCTCTTCCACACTCCTCTAAACTCCTTTTCCAGACTCCTCCAAACTCCTCCAGACTGCTCTAAACTCCTCTTCCAGACTCCTCTAAACTCCTCTTCCAGACTCCTCTAAACTCCTCTAAACTCCTCCAAACTCCTCCAGACTCCTCTAAACTCCTCTTCCAGACTCCTCTAAACTCCTCTTCCAGACTCCTCTAAACTCCTCCAAACTCCTCCAGACTCCTCTAAACTCCTCTTCCAGACTCCGCTAAACTCCTCTTCCAGACTCCGCTAAACTCCTCTTCCAGACTTCTCTAAACTCCTCTTCCAGACTCCGCTAAACTCCTCTTCCAGACTCCTCTAAACTCCTCTTCCAGACTCCTCTAAACTCCTCTTCCAGACTCCTCTAAACTCCTCTTCCAGACTCCTCTAAACTCCTCTTCTAGACTCCTCTAAACTCCTCTTCCACACTCCTCTAAACTCCTCTTCCACACTCCTCTAAACTCCTCTTCCAGACTCCACTAAACTCCTCTTCCAGACTCCTCTAAACTCCTCTTCCACACTCCTCTAAACTCCTCTTCCACACTCCTCTAAACTCCTCTTCCAGACTCCACTAAACTCCTCCTCCAAACTCCTCCAAACCTCTCTTCCAGACTCCTCTAAACTCCTCTTCCAGACTCCTCTAAACTCCTCCTCCAGACTCCTCTAAACTCCTCTTCCAAACTCCTCTAAACTCCTCCAGACTTCTGCAGGCTCCCACCTACTGCAGCACACTTACAGATCTGTATTTAATCAGGCTGATATAGAGTACAGAGAGGAGGTGGGGGGGAGCGAGGGATATAGAGGTGGGGAGAGAGGTAGAAAGAGAGGGAGAGATGGATGTGGAGAGATATTGGATCCAGATTGGTTGTTGTTCCTATTGGAGTAGGAGGCAGTCCAGATGGGGGGATGGGCCAGAGAAGAGGGGGAGGGGGTGATAGAGTGATGGGGGACAGAGAGAGGTTTTGTTCTAGTGGATGGACAGAATGACGAAAGGAAAGAATGTTCTACTGTCCTACACAGGAGCTACTGTCCACTCCGACAAGCTCCATCTCCATCTTCCTCCATCCTGCTCCAGCAGATCCCCCACAGCAGCTGAGAGCCTCTGAGTTCTCGGGCGGGGGTCTTTGCTCCCACCCCCCGCTCTGCGAGTCTCCTGCGTGCGCCTCTCGTTCGAGGTCTGTTGGGACGATGTTTAGGTTGGGGACGTGCTGCGTCTGGGGAAACCGCACCCGGGGTCTGTTCCGGTCGGACAGGTTCCTCCTGACAGACGATGGGCGCTGGGATGTTTTCCAGAATAGAAATTTTGCCCGGGTACTTTTTTTTGGGTAACGGGTTACTTAACTAAACCCATTCTTTCCGGAACCGGTGAGATGCTTCCCGCCCCACTGGCACCGGTGAGATGCTTCCCGCCCCACTGGTGAGATGCCGGAGCGGGTGCAGAGGGGCGGTTCTGCAGTGGGTTAGCCGGCGCCGAGCGCGGGCCCGTGGGCTTTGTAAGGGCAAGGAATGCGGCGCCCGGGGGGGGGGTTACGGGGTGTTTTTCCGGCGCGGGGTTTTATTTTGTTAAGCCTGCTCTGCTCCTGCTTGCTGTCTGTGGGTCTGGTGTTCAGCCGCGGCGCTCTCACAGCCTGGCCTGGTCAGTGATGAGTGACTGGTGCGAGCGGTATCCGGGGGCTCGGCGGCGGCGCAGCTGCAGGGGGGCCCGACTTCTTGCCCCCCGCCGCTCGTCGTCCGCTCCGCATCTGTCTCCCGGTTGTGTTTTGCTATTATCTAATTGCCGAGGTCTTTGTGTCGCGCTCTCATTGTGCTCTTTGTGTGAGAGGCTCTTTTGGAGGAGCACAGTGGTCAGCAGGTCATTCAGGGGCTCCACAGCAGATTGTGTGTGTTTAACTTAGTGGCCGCCCCTCTCCCACACACGCACACCCGCACACGCTGCTCTTTACGCAGTCAGTTAACAGAAGAAGTTCATCGTCAGCACTCTGGTACGCTGAGACGCCCCGCCACCCCCAGCCACCTCCGCCCCCCTCACTCACCCTGAACTGATCCATCAGTCCTCACGATGGATAGTAGAGGTTGATAGAGGTGTTTTGTGAAGGTAACGGGACAGATCCTGCTCAATCCCACGCTGATTAGAGGGTGATGGTAACGGTGGACTGACTGCTCAGGTTCCCTCATGGCTGATAGGAGGGTGAGGGTAGAACGGGACTGACG
>JAMWET010001396.1:100000-102500 GCA_024036415.1 Prochilodus magdalenae | reverse complement strand
CCAATCCGTATCCACCCAACAGCTGTGACATCACCAGCTCACCACTTCTTCAGCAGCTCGCCTCCTGGTGTCCTCATGGGGGAGGAGCATCTGCAGCAGATGACCGCTGCATCGTAGTGCCTTCTCACAGTAACCGACCAATCACTGTTCTTCTTACCACGGTGCCAGAACCTGATAGGCTCACAGCCTGGCCAATCACGTTCTACAAGACATGGAATTGAGAAAGAGGGTCGGAAGGAGGGAAGGAGGAGAGAGGGATGGACAGAACGTAGAGAGAAGACATGGAGATCTCCGCCACACGCTTTAATGCACACCTGGACCTTCATTCTGATTCCTTTCCTCTGTTTGATGAACTGACTTTAATTTCGCGGCTCTCGTCCTTCTCTCCTCTCTGTAACGGACAGATCTACACCTCCCTCAGGATCCCTCCACCCGGGAAACACACGAGCACTTTCAGGCCATGCACATGCACTGCTGTGTGTGAGAGCGTGGAGGGAACGAGGGGTAGTGAAAGAGAAAGAGAGAGAGAGAGAGAGAAGGGAAATCTTCAGGGTTCAAATCAGAGGTGGATTCACCTTAATGAATATGCATCAAACTTTAAAAGGGGGCGTGGCCTCCACAGCAGTCACTACTGTAATTTGTGACTGCAGACAAGACGGGGGTGTGGCTTATGGATCTGGACCGGTCCTGATGTAACCCGCCCCCTACAAAACCGACGAATAGCCTTTCACCGTCACAAGCCTTGACCTTTGACCCCGAGTGGTTGCCATGGCAAGTCTTTGCCTCTTTGAATTCTGGGAGTTTCAGCAGGGTCTTCATATTGAAGGTCCTGTTATAATTATGACTGTTTGAATAAGCCGAGGATCTGTCTCTGTAATTATAGTTTTGCTTTTTGTATGAATTAAAAAAGGAGAAAATCATCAGAGTCTCTCTGACCAATCACAATAAAGACCGTCAGTGATGTCCCTCCCACTCTGCACTCAGGATGGCTTTATTATATAATGTTACATATGCTGACGGCAGCTTCGGATTCCACTGAGAGGCGAAATAAATAAAAATGAATAAAAATAAAAACGGTTCTATCAAAGAAGGTAAAAACATGGTGAGCAATGTTTACAGGAAACAGGATTTCTCAGAATAAGAGTCTTATAATCCTGAATTCAGTAAATCAGTTTAGATTCTATAAATATTAAATATTTAAAAATATAAAACTGTCACTTCAGTCTTTAAAAAAATCATCTCAGAATTTCCTGAATGTTTATAGAGCTTTTACACAAACAGTGTGATTAACTGTAGTGATGAATATAAATAAATACACCCACCTACACACACACACACACACACACATATATACACACACACACACACACACACATATATACACACACCTATACACACACACACACACCTATACACTCACACACCTATACACACATACACACACACATACACACACCTATACACACACACACAGACACACACACACAATGCACCCACCTATACACACATACATACACCAATACAGTGTGTGTGTGTGTGTGTGTAGTTAGATGGTGAGCTGATAGTATTAAAATATAGTGTGTGTGATGTGTGTCGTGTGTGTGTGGTGCTGCAATAGTGTCAGATAGTTTGGTATAGCGATGTATATATATAGTTGTGTGCTCGTTGGTAGGATGTCGCTGCTGTGTGTGTGCTTCATGTAGTGCTGTGTCGTTGGTAATAAGGCCTAGATGTCTATACTATCAGTTGTATGCTTTGCGTGATGTCATGTCCTCGGTGTAGTCTTGGGTACTCGTGTTGTGATGAGTGTAGTCGTCGTGTGCATGAGAGTAGTGATGTGGAGTGTGTGCTGTAGTGTGGCTTAAAGCCTTCGACTATGTATCTTGAACAAATGCCGAATTCTATCTCCCTCATATGCATTAGAACAAGTCAGCTCTACCCCCCCCCCCCCAACCACACGATTACTGAGTGTGGCATTGATGTGCTGTGTGCTGCGGGTTGTGAATCTTAGTATCTTTATTATATATTAGTGTAGTATGATTACAACACAAACACATCATACACACGCACATTACACACACACACACACACACTACACACACAAACAATGCTACACCACACCACTATACACACCATACATTACACCAAATGACAGTAGCTAGTGTGCTGTCAGCATGCCGCGTGTAAGTATTGTGTGTGTGTCAGTGTGATAGAATGGTAGGCTGTTGTGGTATGTCGTGTGTAGTATGTGACTGTAGATAAGCGTGTGTGTGTCAGTGGCAGTGTGTGATGAGCTTGTGTGCCTGTGTGTAGTTCTGTATATAGGGGTGAGTAGCTGTATAATCGTAGCCGTGTGTATCCTGCCCTTAAGTGTTAGTGTAAATAGCGTAGAGGTATGTAGTATTTCTGTGTGTAGTTTGGGGTGTGTTGCTGCTATAGGCCTAGTATATAATAAGATGTGTTTAGTCGGCCTCGGATGTGTGTTTGTGTGTCGTGTATA
>JAMWET010001396.1:85000-95000 GCA_024036415.1 Prochilodus magdalenae | reverse complement strand
TTGATTGGTTTAGTTTGGGTGTGTGGTGGTTTTGATTGGTTTGGGTTGGGTGTGTGGTGGTTTTGATTGGTTTGGTTTGGGTTTGTGGTGTTTTGGTTTAGTTTAGTTTGGGTGTGTGGTGTTTTTGATTGGTTTGGGTTGGGTGTGTGGTGGTTTGTTTTGATTGGTTTGGGTTGGGTGTGTGGTGGTTTTGATTGGTTTAGTTTGGGTGTGTGGTGGTTTTGATTGGTTTAGTTTGGGTTTGTGGTGTTTTGGTTTAGTTTAGTTTGGGTGTGTGGTGGTTTTGATTGGTTTGGGTTGGGTGTGTGGTGGTTTTGATTGGTTTGGGTTGGGTGTGTGGTGGTTTTGATTGGTTTGGGTTGGGTGTGTGGTGGTTTTGATTGGTTCTGTTTGGGTTTGTGGTGGTTTTGATTGGTTTGGGTTGGGTGTGTGGTGGTTTTGATTGGTTTGGGTTGGGTGTGTGGTGGTTTTGATTGGTTTAGTTTGGGTGTGTGGTGGTTTTGATTGGTTTGGGTTGGGTGTGTGGTGTTTTTGATTGGTTTAGTTTGGGTGTGTGGTGGTTTTGATTGGTTTAGTTTGGGTGTGTGGTGTTTTTGATTGGTTTAGTTTGGGTTTGTGGTGTTTTGGTTTAGTTTAGTTTGGGTGTGTGGTGTTTTTGATTGGTTTGGGTTGGGTGTGTGGTGGTTTTGATTGGTTTAGTTTGGGTGTGTGGTGGTTTTGTTTAGTTTAGTTTGGGTGTGTGGTGGTTTTGATTGGTTTGGGTTGGGTGTGTGGTGTTTTTGATTGGTTTGGGTTGGGTGTTTGATTGGTGTGGGTTGGGTTTGTGTGGTGTTTTGATTGGTTTGGGTGGGTGTGTGGTTTTGATTGGTTCGTTTTGGGTTTTGGGGTTTGTGGGGTGTGTGGTGGTTTTGATTGGTTTTGGGTTGGGTTTGGTGTTTTGATTGGTTGGTGGTGTTTTTGTTTGTTTTGATTTGGTGTTTTTTGGGTGTGTGGTGGTTTTGATTGTTCTGTGGTTTTTGTTGGGTTTTGGGTGGTTCTGGTTGGTGTGTGGTTTTTGATTGGTTTGGGTTGGGTGTGTGGTGTTTTGATTGTTTTGGGTTGGGTGTGTTGGTGGTTTTTGAATTGGTTTGTTTTGGGTTGGGTGGTTTTTGGTTTTGATTGGGTTCTTGGGGGTTTGGTGTTGGGTTTGTGGTGGTTTTGATTGGTTTGGGTTGGGTGTGTGGTGTTTTTGATTGGTTCTGTTTGGGTTGGGTGTGTGGTGGTTTTGATTGGTTTGGGTTGGGTGTGTGGTGGTTTTGATTGGTTTGGGTTGGGTGTGTGGTGGTTTTGATTGGTTCTGTTTGGGTTTGTGGTGGTTTTGTTTGGTTTAGTTTGGGTGTGTGGTGGTTTTGATTGGTTCTGTTTGGGTGTGTGGTGGTTTTGATTGGTTTGGGTTGGGTGTGTGGTGGTTTTGATTGGTTCTGTTTGGGTGTGTGGTGTTTTTGATTGGTTTGGGTTGGGTGTGTGGTGGTTTTGATTGGTTTAGTTTGGGTGTGTGGTGGTTTTGATTGGTTCTGTTTGGGTGTGTGGTGGTTTTGTTTGGTTTAGTTTGGGTGTGCAGTCAGCACTAATAGGAAGTGAGCTGAAGGTTTTGTGGCCCTCCCACACACACACAGAACCTTGCACGTTGGGGTGAGGAGGAAATTAGATTTAAAGGTGATGATGCTGAAACAGAAGCGGAACAGATTACACTGGGGCTGGCTTTAGATGACCTCTGATGACCTACAAAGTGTGTAAATCTCAGCCCTGTCTGCCACACACAGACACGCATGTGTGGGATGTTTCACAGCTGTGGTTTGGTTATGGTGTGTTTAAATAATTATTCATTAATAGACTGACAGCTCCGTCTGTTACAGATCAGTCTGTTATTGGTGGGGGGCACAGACTCGTCATGAGAGGCTGTCGCAGGTTTAGAGACACCGCTGTCCATTTACACTGACAAATATACCTGCCGTAATAAATCTCACCAGCCAATAAATACTAAACATGATTAAACAGGTTTATTAGATGTGAGTAAACAGCCTGCAGTGCACGGTCTGCTGTTCGTCTGCTGAACGTTACTGCAGTTTAATGAAGCTACAGGGACTCAGACACGGGGAAGGAAATCATCATGTGCTTCATACATTTATATAAAGGTGTAGCACGTTCTCCCTCTGAGACACGTCAAGATCTGCCACGTCTTCTCAAATAGTTCCTAATGCAACAACAATGGAGCTCAACACCCCAAATCTACATCAGCTAACAGAGGCCCTCATTCCCCAGCCGCACACTGAGTGAAGATGGTTGAACCACCCAACTCACATGTCTTAAAACAGAAAGCTCTTCAGGGGTTCTTAGGTAATGCTACGTGTTCTCTATAGAACCATTTACCTGCTGTAACACTCCGGTATTACACCGAAAAGGGTTACGACCGTCGCCACAATAGGACAGCCGTATACGGCATGTTCTCCGCCAGTCTGGAGAACAATCGAATCCTGCACAGGTTCTTCGAGGGCTTTGTTTGCTAAAGAACCCGTGAGAAACCATGACCATGTGTCCTCTTTTTCAGGTCAGGAGCTGAAAGACTTGACTCGGCCTTGGTTTTGAGGTTTGGGGTCTGCAGCGCTCTGCCGAGCTGCCGAGCTGCCGTGCCGCCGTCCTGCCCCTCTCCTCGAGCTTGAAAATGAGGTCACCCCATTGTTCTATCTCTGACTGCTGGTCACGGATGGCTGTGGCATCGTCGGGAATCCAGCGGGTTCCTGCCAGTGAAACCAACAAACACTTGGCAGCACAAAGCAGTTCCAGTTGCTAAGGAGCTGGTGGTCTGAGGAATGATACGCTGGAAACACAGAGTCAGACTGAGTGGGCGGAGCTAACTGCTTAATATATATTCTAATTAGATCTTTATGATTCTAATCTTATTTGTATTTTAGACTCTCTCTCTCCCTCTCTCTCTCCCTCTCTCTCTCTCTCCCACTCCCTCTCTCTCTCTCTCCCCCCCTCCCTCTCTCTCTCTCTCTCTCTCTCTCTCTCTCCCTCTCTCTCTCTCTCTCTCTCCCCTCCCTCTCTCTCTCTCTCTCTCTCTCTCTCTCTCTCTCTCCTCCCTCTCTCTCTCTCTCTCTCTCTCTCTCTCTCTCTCTCCCTCTCTCTCTCCCACTCCCTCTCTCTCTCTCCTCTCTCTCCCCGCCCTCTCTCTCTCCCCGCCCTCCCTCTCTCTCTCTCTCTCCCTCTCTCATCCCTCTCTCTCTCTCTTTCTCCCTCTCTCTCTCCCTCTCTCTGTCCTCTCTCCCCTCCCTCTCTCTCTCTCTCTCTCTCTCTCTCCCACTCCCTCTCTCTCTCTCTCCCCCCCTCCCTCTCTCTCTCTCTCTCTCTCTCTCTCTCTCTCTCTCTCTCTCCCTCTCTCTCTCTCCTCTCTCCCCTCCCTCTCTCTCTCTCTCCCCCTCTCTCTCTCTCTCCTCTCTCTCTCTCTCTCTCTCTCTTCTCTCCCTCTCTCTCTCTCACTCTCTCTCTCTCCTCTCTCTCTCTCTCTCTCTCTCTCTCTCTCCCCGCCCTCTCTCTCTCCCCGCCCTCCCTCTCTCTCTCTCTCTCCCTCTCTCATCCCTCTCTCTCTCTCTCTCTCCCTCTCTCTCTCCCTCTCTCTCTCCTCTCTCCCCTCCCTCTCTCTCTCTCCCCGCCCTCTCTCTCTCTCTCCTCTCTCTGTAGTGAACTCAGATGTGTGTGTGACAGCATTAGAAACTCTACACTGGAGAAACATTTGGTTTTGATTTAGCGAGCGACTGTCTGGCAGCTCTTTGTGTACGAGAGAGAAAGAGAGAGGGAGAAAGAGAGGGAGAGAGAGGGAGTAATAAAGGCAGTCCCGGGGTGAAACTGTAGACCAACACAGCTCTGTTTGATCCACTCTCACTCACATCCCCCTCTCTCGCTCCTAAATACTCCTCACTGGAGTTCAGAGGGGGACTGAAGGGGAACTCCACCCGTGTTTCTACAGTTCTGTTTAAGTTCTGTTTAAGAGCGACATTCATCATCTTATCCACCAGTGAACCTCCACGTGTCTTCTGAGTGTGTATGGAATGTTGGTGATGAAAATCTGGAAAACCTGGAAACACTAAGTTCCTGTGGGGGACTATTTGACCTCACAGCGCCCTGCAGCATGTATCCCTCCACCATGAATGGAGTTTAAGGCTGAGATCTTCTCCACACTATCATAAACAGCGTCTCAGACATCAGGCAGCGTATTCAGAACCACCTCCTGTAGGAGCTTCCTGTGGGGGAGACTTTAGAGGGGGACGTCTGGTTACCTTCACCTCCACTGGGAACAGTTCTGACTTAATCTAGAACCGAGCGATTCACAGCAGAGCCCCTCTGGATGGCTGTGTTTACAGCTTAACTGTCTAATTATGTAGGAATCTTGAAAAGGGTGGAATTCCCCTTGCGTGAATGCACTTTCTCTTCCAGCAGAAGAATGGAAAGATGGTGGTGTTATGATGGAGGACAAGAGGATAATCCAACAACTGCATTTATGAGACTCTGTGTGTAAATAGAGAGCAGTGAGGAGACAGAAACATTGGTAAAGAAAGAGAGTGAGAGAAAGCAGAGCTGATATTCAGCGTTTGTGCAGTGAGATATTTCAGAGCTGATCTTCAACGTTTCTGCAGTGAGATGTTTCAGAGTTGATCTACAGGATTTCTGCAGTGAGACATTTCAGAATGGATCTTCAGTGTTTCTGCAGTGAGACGTTTCAGAGTTGATCTTCAGCGTTTCTGCAGTGAGGCGTTTCAGAGTTGATGTTCAACGTTTCTGCAGTGAGACGTTTCAGAGTTGATCTTCAGCGTTTCTGCAGTGAGGCGTTTCAGAGTTGATCTTCAGCATTTCTGCAGTGAGACATTTCAGAGTTGATCTTCAGTGTTTCTGCAGTGAGACGTTTCAGAGCTGATCTTCAGTGTTTCTGCAGTGAGATGGTTGATCGGAGTTTTATGCAGTGAGAGACGGTTTCAGAGTCAGTGTTTCTGCAGTGAGACGTTTCAGAGTTGATCTGTGTTTCTGCAGTGAGATGTTTCAGAGTTGATCTTCAGCGTTTCTGCAGTGAGATGTTTCGGAGTTGATCTTCAGTGTTTCTGCAGTGAGATGTTTCAGAGTTGATCTTCAGTGTTTCTGCAGTGAGACGTTTTTGAGTTGATCTTCAGCATTTCTGCAGTGAGATGTTTCGGAGTTGATCTTCAGTGTTTCTGCCAAAGTGAGATGTTTCAGAGTTGATCTTCAGTGTTTTCTGCAGTGAGATGAGAGTTGATCTTCAGCGTTTCTGCAGTGAGAGGTTTCGGAGTTGATCTTCAGCGTTTCTGCAGTGAGATGTTTCAGAGTTGATCTTCAGCATTTCTGCAGTGAGACATTTCAGAGTTGATCTTCAGTGTTTCTGCAGTGAGACGTTTCAGAGTTGATCTTCAGTGTTTCTGCAGTGAGATGTTTCAGAGTTGATCTTCAGCGTTTCTGCAGTGAGACATTTCAGAGTTGACCTTCAGCGTTTATGCAGTGAGACGTTTCAGAGTTGATCTTCAGTGTTTCTGCAGTGAGATGTTTCAGAGTTGATCTGAAGTGTTTCTGCAGTGAGATGTTTCAGAGTTGATCTTCAACGTTTCTGCAGTGGGACGTTTTCAGAGAGTTTCTGCAGTGAGAGTTTCAGAGTTTGATTTCTGTTTCTGCAGTGAGATGTTTCAGAGTTGATCTTCAGTGTTTCTGCAGTGAGACATTTCAGAGTTGATCTCCAGCGTTTATGCAGTGAGACGTTTCAGAGTTGATCTTCAGTGTTTCTGCAGTGAGATGTTTCAGAGTTGATCTTCAACGTTTCTGCAGTGGGACGTTTCAGAGTTGATCTGTGTTTCTGCAGTGAGATGTTTCAGAGTTGATTTTCAGCGTTTCTGCCGTGAGATGTTTCAGAGTTGATCTTCAGTGTTTCTGCAGTGAGACGTTTCAGAGTTGATCTTCAGTGTTTCTGCAGTGAGACGTTTCAGAGCTGATCTTCAGTGTTTCTGCAGTGAGACATTTCAGAGTTGATCTTCAGCTTTTCTGCAGTGAGGCGTTTCAGAGTTGATCTTCAGTGTTTCTCCAATGAGATGTTTCAGAGTTGATCTTCAGTGTTTCTGCAGTGAGATGTTTCAGAGTTGATCTTCAGCATTTCTGCAGTGAGACATTTCAGAGTTGACCTTTCTGCAGTGAGTTTCAGAGTTGCAGTGAGATGTTTGCAGTAATGCAGTTTCAGAGTTGATCCAGAGTGTTTCTGCAGTGAGATGTTTCAGAGTTGATCTTCAGTGTTTCTGCAGTGAGGATTTTTCAGAGTTGATCTTCAGTGTTTTTTCTGCAGTGAGGCGTTTCAGAGTTGATCTTCAGTGTTTTCTGCAGTGAGATGTTTCAGAGTTGATCTTCAGTGTTTCTGCAGTAATGTTTTCAGAGTGCAGTGAGATGTTTCAGAGTTGATCTTCAACGTTTCTGCAGTGAGATGTTTCGGAGTTGATCTTCAGTGTTTCTGCAGTGAGATGTTTCGGAGTTGATCTTCAGCGTTTCTGCAGTGAGAGGTTTCGGAGTTGATGTTCAGCGTTTATGCAGTAGCGGCGTTTCAGAGTGAGAAAGTGTTTCAGAGTTCTGAGTTGATCTTCAGTGTTTCTGCAGTGAGGCGTTTCAGAGTTGATGTTCAGTGTTTCTGCAGTGAGACGTTTCAGAGTTGATCTTCAGTGTTTCTGCAGTGAGGCGTTTCAGAGTTGATCTTCAGTGTTTCTGCAGTGAGGCGTTTCAGAGTTGATCTTCAGTGTTTCTGCAGTGAGATGTTTCAGAGTTGATCTTCAGTGTTTCTGTAGTAATGCGTTTCAGAGTTGATCTTCAGCGTTTCTGCAGTGAGATGTTTCAGAGTTGATTTTAACCGTTTCCACAGTGATGCATTACAGAGTTGAACTTCAGTGTTTCTGCAGTGAGAGGTTTCAGAGTTGATCTTCAGTGTTTCTGCAGTGAGATGTTTCAGAGTTGATCTTCAGTGTTTCTGCAGTAATGCATTTCAGAGTTGATCTTCAGTGTTTCTGCAGTGAGATGTTTCAGAGTTGATCTTCAGTGTTTCTGCAGTGAGACGTTACAGAGTTGATCTTCAGTGTTTCTGCAGTGAGACGTTTCAGAGTTGATCTTCAGTGTTTCTGCAGTGAGATGTTTCAGAGTTGATCTTCAGTATTTCTGCAGTAATGCGTTTCAGAGTTGATCCTCAGTGTTTCTGCAGTGAGGCGTTTCTGAGTTGATCCTCAGTGTTTCTGCAGTGAGGCATTTCAGAGTTGATGTTCAGTGTTTCTGCAGTGAGGCCTTTCAGAGTTGATGTTCAGTGTTTCTGCAGTGAGACGTTTCAGAGTTGATCTTCAGTGTTTCTGCAGTGAGATGTTTCAGAGTTGATCTTCAGTATTTCTGCAGTAATGCGTTTCAGAGTTGATCCTCAGTGTTTCTGCAGTGAGGCGTTTCTGAGTTGATCCTCAGTGTTTCTGCAGTGTGGTGTTTCTGAGTTGATCTTCAGTGTTTCTGCAGTGAGGCGTTTCAGAGTTGATCTTCAGTGTTTCTGCAGTAAGGCGTTTCAGAGTTGATGTTCAGTGTTTCTGCAGTGAGGCGTTTCAGAGTTGATCTTCAGTGTTTCTGCAGTGAGGCGTTTCAGAGTTGATGTTCAGTGTTTCTGCAGTGAGACGTTTCAGAGTTGATGTTCAGTGTTTCTGCAGTGAGACGTTTCAGAGTTGATCTTCAGTGTTTCTGCAGTGAGGCGTTTCAGAGTTGATGTTCAGTGTTTCTGCAGTGAGACGTTTCAGAGTTGATCTTCAGTGTTTCTGCAGTGAGGCGTTTCAGAGTTGATCTTCAGTGTTTCTGCAGTGAGGCGTTTCAGAGTTGATGTTCAGTGTTTCTGCAGTGAGGCGTTTCAGAGTTGATGTTCAGTGTTTCTGCAGTGAGACGTTTCAGAGTTGATGTTCAGTGTTTCTGCAGTGAGGCGTTTCAGAGTTGATGTTCAGTGTTTCTGCAGTGAGACGTTTCAGAGTTGATCTTCAGTGTTTCTGCAGTGAGGCGTTTCAGAGTTGATGTTCAGTGTTTCTGCAGTGAGATGTTTCAGAGTTGATTTTCAGCGTTTCTGCCGTGAGATGTTTCAGACACACACACATATATATATATATATATATATATATATATATATATATATATATATATATATATATATATATATATGTACACTGCTCAATACAATAAAGGGAACACTTTGAAAACGCATCAGATCTCAATGGGAAAGAATCCTGCAGAATATCTTTCCTCATATAGACTGGGTAATGTGTGAGGAAGGAAAGGATGCCACATCGCTTGATGGAAATGAAAATGATCACCCTACAGAGGGCTGAATTCAAACACACCCTGACAATCAAAGTGAGTAAATGCTGCAGCAGGCTCGTCCATTTAATCCACACTCCACTGCAGCAGCTCAGAATGGTGCTCGGTAGTCTGTATGGCCTCCACATGCTCCTAATGAGACGACGGATGGTGTCCTGGGGCATCTCCTCCCAGATCTGGACCAGGGCATCACTGAGCTCCTGGACAGTCTGAAGTGCAACCTGGTGGCGTCGGATGGACCAGAACAGAATGTCCCAGAGGTTCTATTGGGTTTAGGTCAGGCGAGCCGGTGGGCCAGTCACTGGTATCAATTCCTTCATTCTCCAAGAACTGCCTGCACACTCTCGCCACATGAGGCCGGGCATTGTTGTGCACCAGGAGGAACCCAGGACCCACTGCACCAGCGTAGGGTCTGACAGCGGGTCCGAGGATTTCATCCTGATGCCTAATAGCAGTCAGGGTGCCGGTGTCTAGCCTGTAGAGGTCTGTGCATCCTTCCAGGGATATGCCTCCCCAGACCATCACTGACCCACCACCAAACTGGTCATGCTGAATGATGCTGCAGGCGGCCTAACATTGTCCACGGCGTCTCCAGAGCCTGTCACGTCTGTCACATGTGCTCAGGTAAACCCTGCTCTCATCTGTGAAGCACAAGGCGCCTGTGGCGGATCTGCCAATTCTGGTGTTCTGTGGCAAATGCCAATCGAGCTCTACGGTGGCCAGTGAGCACAGGGCCCACTACAGGACGCCGGGCCCTCAGGCCGCCCTCATGAGGCCTGTTTCTGATTGTTTGGTCAGACACATTCACAGCAGTAGGGCTCTGGCAGTGCTCCTCCTGTTCCTCCTAGCACAAAGGAGCAGATACCGGTCCTGCTGAGGGGTTAAGGACCTTCTACAGCCTTGTCCAGCTCTCCTAGAGTAACTGCCTGTCTCCTGGAATCTCCACCGTACTCCTAAGACTGTGCTGGGAGACACAGCAAACCTTGTGGCAATGGCACATATTGATGTGCCATCCTTCAGTAGTTGGACTACCTGTGCAACCTCTGTAGGGTCCAGGTACCGCACCATGGTACTAGTAGTGAAGCTGACCCAAGTCACCTGCAGAACCTGTGAAGGATCAGTGGGGAAAGACGAGGGGGGATGAAATGTCAATGACCTCGTCCTTTTAACCCATTCCTGTGTTGGGGGGTCTTATTGTTGCTCCTCTACTGCACCTGTGGTTAATTTCATTAACACCAAAGCAGCTGAAACTGATTAACGGCCCTCCCTACTACTTACCTGACCAGATCAGTATCCCTGAAGGTGAACTGAGTTGATGCTGCACTCTGATTAAAAAGAGCAGTGTATATGTATACATATATATGTAGATAGATAGATAGATAGTCACAGTATTTGTCTATCTATAGGTCAGGAGGTAGCATAACTCCTCCAAGCACCCCCCACCAGCTATGCTCCTGGCTCACACTAGTGTATGTGTCAGTACTGATCACACACGTCTTTCCTGACGAGATCTGACAGTCACACAATCCAGACACACACACACACACACCACACACACACCACACACACACACACACACACACACACACACACACAA
>JAMWET010001396.1:77500-80000 GCA_024036415.1 Prochilodus magdalenae | reverse complement strand
AATATCCAGTTAGTTTAAATGTTTAGTTTTAGTAGTTTTAGATATAATATCCAGTTAGTTTAAATGTTTAGTTCGTAGTTTTAGTAATTTTAGATATAATATCCAGTTAGTTTAAATGTTTAGTTTTTAGTTTTAGTAGTTTTAGATATAATATCCAGTTATTTTAAATGTTTAGTTCTTAGTTTTAGTAGTTTTAGATATAATATCCAGTTCGTTTGAATGTTTAGTTCTTAGTTTTAGTAATTTTAGATATAATATCCAGTTATTTTAAATGTTTAGTTCGTAGTTTTAGTAGTTTTAGATATAATATCCAGTTAGTTTAAATGTTTAGTTCGTAGTTTTAGTAGTTTTAGATATAATATCAAGTTAGTTTAAATGTTTAGTTCTTAGTTTTAGTAGTTTTAGATATAATATCCAGTTAGTTTGAATGTTTAGTTCTTAGTTTTAGTAATTTTAGATATAATATCCAGTTATTTTAAATGTTTAGTTCTTAGTTTTAGTAGTTTTAGATATAATATCCAGTTCGTTTAAATGTTTAGTTCTTAATTTTAGTAGTTTTAGATATAATATCCAGTTAGTTTGAATGTTTAGTTCTTAGTTTTAGTAATTTTAGATATAATATCCAGTTATTTTAAATGTTTAGTTCGTAGTTTTAGAAGTGTTAGATATAATATCCAGTTAGTTTAAATGTTTAGTCCGTAGTTTTAGTAGTTTTAGATATAATATCAAGTTAGTTTAAATGTTTAGTTCTTAGTTTTAGTAGTTTTAGATATAATATCCAGTTAGTTTAAATGTTTAGTTCTTAGTTTTAGTAGTTTTAGATATAATATCCAGTTAGTTTGAACGTTTAGTTCTTAGTTTTAGTAATTTTAGATATAATATCCAATTATTTTAAATGTTTAGTTCAAAGTTTTAGTAGTTTTAGATATAATATCCAGTTAGTTTAAATGTTTAGGTCTTAGTTTTAGATGTGTTAGATATAATATCCAGTTAGTTTAAATGTTTAGTTCTTAGTTTTAGTAGTTTTAGATATAATATCCAGTTAGTTTGAATATTTAGTTCTTAGTTTTAGTAATTTTAGATATAATATCCAGTTATTTTAAATGTTTAGTTCGTAGTTTTAGTAGTTTTAGATATAATATCCAGTTAGTTTAGATGTCTAGTTCTTAGTTTTAGTAATTTTAGATATAATATCCAGTTAGTTTAAATGTTTAGTTCTTAGTTTTAGTAGTTTTAGATATAATATCCAGTTAGTTTGAATGTTTAGTTCTTAGTTTTAGTAGTTTTAGATATAATATCCAGTTAGTTTAGATGTCTAGTTCTTAGTTTTAGTAATTTTAGATATAATATCCAGTTAGTTTAAATGTTTAGGTCTTAGTTTTAGAAGTGTTCGATATCTAGTTTTAGTTGTCATGTGAATAGCAGTTTATTCTTATCTACACACTGTTCTTGCAGTGACACAGACAGGAGAATACATATTTTTGACCGTGTGTGTGTGGTAATGTGTATGTGTGTGTCTGTGTGTGTGGGTAATTCTCCCTCATGTGGGCTCCTGAGTGGTGAATGATGTGTTGTGGCTGTGTGTTGATGAAGCAAAACCAAACACTCTCAGAAGGATCACAATATGTGTGAATGGGGGTGTGAGAGTGTGTGTGAGTGAGACTGTGTGTGTGTGTGTGTGTACGTGTGTGTGTGTGTGTGTGTGAGTGAGACTGTGTGTGTGTGTATGTGTATGTGTGTGTGTGTGTGTGAGTGAGACTGTGTGTGTATGTGTGTATGTGTGTGAGACTGTGTGTGCATGTGTGTGTGTGTGTGTGTATGTGTACGTGTGTGTGTGTGTGTGTGTGTGAGTGAGACTGTGTGTATGTGTGTGTGTGTGTGTGTGAGTGAGACTGTGTGTGTGTGTGTGTGTGTGTATGTGTGTATGTGTGTGTGTGTGTGAGTGAGACTGTGTGTGTGTGTGTATGTGTGTGTGTGTGTATGTGTGTGTGAGCATGTATAGTGTAAGACTACACACTGTGTACACTCAGTGTGTGAGAAATGATTTGATTGGCTGAAAAGACTGTATAAGGGGAACAGACAGTATACAGTATATAGTGTGTAGTATATAGTATATTGTGTATTGTATTATCTGTAGTATATAGTGTATGGTGTGTAATGTATATAGTGTAATATGTAGTATATAGTATGTAGAATATGTAGTATAGTGTGTAGTATGCAGTATATTGTGTACTCTATATAGTATGTAGTATATAGTATATTGTGTATTTTACATATTGTATAGCGCGTTGTGTATTGTATATAGTGGATTGCATGCAGTCTATAGTATATAGTGTACAGTATATTCTCTATTGTATATAGTATATTGTGTGTAGTATAGTGTGTTGTGTATTGTATATACTTCATTTTTTTCTTCCTTCACTCTCGCTCTCTCTCTCTCTTTCCCTCCCTCTTCTCTCTCTCCCTCTTCGTTCCTCCCCTCTTTCTCTTTCCCTCTCTC
>JAMWET010001396.1:67500-72500 GCA_024036415.1 Prochilodus magdalenae | reverse complement strand
CACAGACTGATCCTGAAAGTCCAGTAGGACCAGGCCGGTCAGGAGCGGACTGGTTTCAGAGCGGTCAGGTTGTGCTGGTGTAGTTCTCTGTGTGGTGTGTGAGCATGTGTCGAAGTGGGCGGGCAGTAAAGACTGTTACAAGATGATGTCACCATGTAACCAAGACAAGGGCTCCAGTTCTAGCGACAGAGCGAGGTGTTCCAGGCGGCTGGGAATAGTGGTTTCTGTGGGAGAGAGGTTCTCCCTCTGGCGTGTACCCTGGGCTTTAGAACTCGGAACGTGTACATGCACAGAAAGCTCCTGAGAGAATAACAGGTTCCCTTTAATCAGAGAGCAGACTGACCACCCGCAACCTCAGCAGACTCAGCGGCCGAGCAACAGCAGGAATGATTTCACTCTCATTGTATTTATTAGTTTTTATGATCCAATAAAGCCATAATTCCCTGATCAGATCCTATCTGTGTGTGTGTGTGTGGGGGCGGGGGTATGTTAGGGACATCTGTGAGTGTGTGAGGAATGTAAGGAGGGGTGTAACATTAACACTCAACATGGGTTTGTCTCTTTCTGTAATCAGAGACAGAGAGAGAGATCACAGGAGGTGTATTCCTAATGCTGTTATTGGTGTTGTTGTTGTTCCGTTAATATTATTGTTTATATTGTTATTAGAGCTGATCTTCAGTGTTTCTGCAGTGAGATGTTTCAGAGTTGATCTTCAGTGTTTCTGCAGTGAGACATTTCAAAGTTGATCTACAGGATTTCTGCAGGGAGATGTTTCAAGGTTGATCTTCAGTGTTTCTGCAGTGAGATGTTTCAGAGTTGATCTTCAGTGTTTCTGCAGTTAGACATTTCAGAGTTGATCTTCAGTGTTTTTGCAGTGAGACGTTTCAGAGTTGATCTTCAGCATTTCTGCAGTGAGATATTTCGGAGTTGATCTTCAGCATTTCTGCAATCAGACGTTTAAGTGTTGATCCTCAGTGTTTCTGCAGTGAGATGTTTCAGAGTTGATCTTCAGTGTTTCTGCAGTGATATGTTTCAGAGTTGATCTTAAGTGTTTCTGCAGTCAGACGTTTCAGGGTTGATCTGCGTTTTTTGCAGTGAGATGTTTCGGAATTGATCTTCAGTGTTTCTGCAGTGAGACGTTTCAGAGTTGATCTACAGTGTTTCTGCAGTGAGATATTTCAGAGTTGGTCTTCATTTTTTCTGCAGTCAGATGTTTCAGGGTTGATCTTCAGTGTTTCTACAGTGAGACGTTTCAGAGCTGATCTTCAGTGTTTCTGCAGTGAGACGTTTCAGAGCTGATCTTCAGTGTTTCTGCAGTGAGACGTTTCAGAGCTGATCTGCATTTCTGCAGTGAGACATTTCAGCGTTGATCCTCAGTGTTTCTGCACTGAGACATTTCAGCGTTGATCCTCAGTGTTTCTGCAGTGCGACATTTCAGAGTTGATCCTCAGCGTTTCTGCAGTGAGACGTTTCAGAGTTGATCCTCAGTGTTTCTGCAGTGAGACGTTTGAGTTGATCTTCAGTGTTTTTGCAGTGAGATTTTTTGGAGTTGATCTTCAGACTTTTTGCAGTGAGGCGTTTCAGAGTTGATCTTCAGTGTTTCTGCAGCGAAATGTTTCAGAGTTGATCCTCAGTGTTTCTGCAGTGAGATTTTCCGGAGTTGATCTTCAGTGTTTCTGCAGTGAGACGTTTTAGAGCTGATCTTCAGCATTTCTGCAGTGAGATGTTTCGGAGTTGATCTGCGTTTCTGCAGTGAGACATTTCAGCGTTGATCTTCAGTGTTTCTGCAGTGAGACATTTCAGAGTTGATCCTCAGTGTTTCTGCAGTCATACGTTTCAGTGTTGATCTGCGATTCTGCAGTGATATGTTTAAGAATTGATGTTCAGTGTTTCTGCAGCCAAACGTTTCAAAGTTGATCTACAGGATTTCTGCAGTGAGACATTTCAGAGTTGATCCTCAGTGTTTCTGCAGTGAGACGTTTCAGAGTTGACTCTCAGTGTTTCTGCAATGAGGCATTTCAGAGTTGATCTTCAATGTTTTTGCAGTGAGATTTTTCGGAGTTGATCTTCAGCGTTTCTGCAGTGAGATTTTCCGGAGTTGGTCTTCAGCGTTTCTGCAGTGAGGCGTTCCAGAGATGATCTTCAGTGTTTTTGCAGTGAGACATTTCAGAGTTGATCTTCAGTGTTTTTGCAGTGAGGTGTTTCAGAGTTGATCTTCAGTGTTTCTGCAGTGAGACATTTCAGAGTTGATCTTCAGTGTTTCTGCAGTAAGACGTTTCAGAGTTGATCCTCAGTGTTATTGCAGTGAGATTTTTCAGAGTTGATCTTCAGTGTTTTTGCAGTGAGATGTTTCAGAGTTGATCTTCAGCGTTTCTGCAGTGAGACGTTTCAGAGTTGATCTGCATTTCTGCAGTTAGACATTTCAGAGTTGATCTTCAGTGTTTTTGCAGTGAGACGTTTCAGAGTTGATCTACAGTGTTTCTGCAGTGAGATATTTCGGAGTTGATCTTCAGCATTTCTGCAATCAGACGTTTAAGTGTTGATCCTCAGTGTTTTTGAAGTGAGACATTTCAGAGTTGATCTTCAGTGTTTCTGCAATCAGACGTTTAAGTGTTGATCCTCAGTGTTTCTGCAGTGAGATGTTTCAGAGTTGATCTTCAGTGTTTCTGCAGTGATATGTTTCAGAGTTGATCTTAAGTGTTTCTGCAGTCAGACGTTTCAGGGTTGATCTGCGTTTTTTGCAGTGAGATGTTTCGGAATTGATCTTCAGTGTTTCTGCAGTGAGACGTTTCAGAGTTGATCTACAGTGTTTCTGCAGTGAGATATTTCAGAGTTGGTCTTCATTTTTTCTGCAGTCAGATGTTTCAGGGTTGATCTTCAGTGTTTCTACAGTGAGACGTTTCAGAGCTGATCTTCAGTGTTTCTGCAGTGAGACGTTTCAGAGCTGATCTTCAGTGTTTCTGCAGTGAGACATTTCAGAGTTGATCTTCAGTGTTTCTGCAGTGATATGTTTCAGAGTTGATCTTAAGTGTTTCTGCAGTCAGACGTTTCAGGGTTGATCTGCGTTTTTTGCAGTGAGATGTTTCGGAATTGATCTTCAGTGTTTCTGCAGTGAGACGTTTCAGAGTTGATCTACAGTGTTTCTGCAGTGAGATATTTCAGAGTTGGTCTTCATTTTTTCTGCAGTCAGATGTTTCAGGGTTGATCTTCAGTGTTTCTACAGTGAGACGTTTCAGAGCTGATCTTCAGTGTTTCTGCAGTGAGACGTTTCAGAGCTGATCTTCAGTGTTTCTGCAGTGAGACGTTTCAGAGCTGATCTGCGTTTCTGCAGTGAGACATTTCAGCGTTGATCCTCAGTGTTTCTGCACTGAGACATTTCAGCGTTGATCCTCAGTCTTTCTGCAGTGCGACATTTCAGAGTTGATCCTCAGCGTTTCTGCAGTGAGACGTTTCAGAGTTGATCCTCAGTGTTTCTGCAGTGAGACGTTTGAGTTGATCTTCAGTGTTTTTGCAGTGAGATTTTTTGGAGTTGATCTTCAGCCTTTTTGCAGTGAGGCGTTTCAGAGTTGATCTTCAGTGTTTCTGCAGCGAAATGTTTCAGAGTTGATCCTCAGTGTTTCTGCAGTGAGATTTTCCGGAGTTGATCTTCAGTGTTTCTGCAGTGAGACGTTTTAGAGCTGATCTTCAGCATTTCTGCAGTGAGATGTTTCGGAGTTGATCTGCGTTTCTGCAGTGAGACATTTCAGAGTTGATCTTCAGTGTTTCTGCAGTGAGATATTTCAGAGTTGGTCTTCATTTTTTCTGCAGTCAGATGTTTCAGGGTTGATCTTCAGTGTTTCTACAGTGAGACGTTTCAGAGCTGATCTTCAGTGTTTCTGCAGTGAGACGTTTCAGAGCTGATCTTCAGTGTTTCTGCAGTGAGACGTTTCAGAGCTGATCTGCGTTTCTGCAGTGAGACATTTCAGCGTTGATCCTCAGTGTTTCTGCACTGAGACATTTCAGCGTTGATCCTCAGTCTTTCTGCAGTGCGACATTTCAGAGTTGATCCTCAGCGTTTCTGCAGTAAGACGTTTCAGAGTTGATCTTCAGTGTTTTTGCAGTGAGATTTTTTGGAGTTGATCTTCAGCCTTTTTGCAGTGAGGCGTTTCAGAGTTGATCTTCAGTGTTTCTGCAGCCAAATGTTTCAGAGTTGATCCTCAGTGTTTCTGCAGTGAGATTTTCCGGAGTTGATCTTCAGTGTTTCTGCAGTGAGACGTTTCAGAGTTGATCTACAGTGTTTCTGCAGTGAGACGTTTCAGAGTTGATCTTCAGCATTTCTGCAGTGAGATGTTTCGGAGTTGATCTGCGTTTCTGCAATGAGACATTTCAGAGTTGATCTTCAGAGTTTCTGCAGTGAGATATTTCAGAGTTGATCCTCAGCGTTTCTGCAATCAGACGTTTCAGAGTTGATCCTCAGTGTTTCTGCAGTGAGACATTTCAGGGTTGATCTGCGTTTTTTGCAGTGAGATGTTTTGGAATTGATCTTCAGTGTTTCTGCAGTGAGATGTTTCAGAGTTGATCTACAGTGTTTCTGCAGTGAGACGTTTCAGAGTTGATCTACAGTCTTTCTGCAGTGAGACGTTTCAGAGTTGATCTACAGTGTTTCTGCAGTGAGATGTTTCAGAGTTGATCTACAGTGTTTCTGCAGTGAGATGTTTCAGAATTGATCTACAGTGTTTCTGCAGTGAGATGTTTCAGAGTTGATCTTCAGTGTTTCTGCAGTGAGATGTTTCAGAGATGCAACAATATCGTTGTGGCGGTGTTGTTAATATTGTAACTGTGGCTGTATTTCTGTGGTATGACTACAGTCCGCTTATCCGTTATCCTGATGCTGACCTTCACAGAGGACGACAGATTAACAGTAACAGTGGAACACACCGAGTGGTTACATATGCTGTGTGTGTGTGTGTGTGTGTGTGTGTGAGTGGGTGGGTGTGCGCGTGTATGCACAGCTGAAAGTA
>JAMWET010001396.1:25000-57500 GCA_024036415.1 Prochilodus magdalenae | reverse complement strand
CCCTCTCTCTCCTTTCACCTCCCTCTCTCTCCTTTTACCTCCCTCTCTCTCCTTTTACCTCCCTCTCTCTCCTTTCACCTCCCTCTCTCT
This sequence comes from Prochilodus magdalenae, assembly GCA_024036415.1. NCBI lineage: Eukaryota > Metazoa > Chordata > Actinopteri > Characiformes > Prochilodontidae > Prochilodus > Prochilodus magdalenae. Next base: position 57,410 of record JAMWET010001396.1, on the reverse strand, counting down.
CCTTTTACCTCCCTCTCTCTCCTTTTACCTCCCTCTCTCTCCCTTTCACCTCCCTCTCTCTCTCTTTCACCTCCCTCTCTCTCCTTTCACCCCCTCTCTCTCCTTTCACCTCCCTCTCTCTCCTTTTACCTCCCTCTCTCTCCATTTCACCTCCCTCTCTATCCTTTTACCTCCCTCTCTCTCCTTTCACCTCCCTCTCTCTCCTTTTACCTCCCTCTCTCTCCCTTTCACCTCCCTCTCTCTCCCTTTCACCTCCCTCTCTATCCTTTTACAGTCTTCTCTCTCCTTTCACCTCCCTCTCTCCATTTTACCTCCCTCTCTCTCCTTTCGCCTCCCTCTCTCTCCTTTCACCTCCCTCTCTCTCCTTTCACCTCCCTCTCTCTCCTTTTCACCTCCCTCTCTCTCCTTTTACCTCCCTCTCTCTCCTTTCAACTCCCTCTCTCTCCTTTTACCTCCCTCTCTCTCCCTTTAACCTCCCTCTCTCTCCTTTCACCTCCCTCTCTCTCCCTTTCACCTCCCTCTCTCTCCTTTTACCTCCCTCTCTCTCCCTTTCACCTCCCTCTCTCTCCCTTTCACTTCCCTCTCTCTCCCTTTCACTTTCCTCTCTCTCTTTTCACCTCCCTCTCTCTCCCTTTTACCTCCCTCTCTCTCTCCTTTTCACCTCCCTCTCTCCTTTTCACCTCCCTCTCTCTCTCTCCTCTTACATCCCTCTCTCTCCTTTCACCTCCCTCTCTCTCCTTTCACCTCCCTCTCTCTCCTTTTACCCCCCTCTCTCTCCATTTCACCTCCCTCTCTCTCCTTTTACCTCCCTCTCTCTCTTTTCACCTCCCTCCCTCTCCCTTTTACCTCCCTCTCTCTCTCCTTTCACCTCCCTCTCTCTCCTTTTCACCTCCCTCTCTCTCCCTTTAACCTCCCTCTCTCTCCTTTTCACCTCCCTCTCTCTCCCTTTAACCTCCCTCTCTCTCCCTTTCACCTCCCTCTCTCTCCCTTTAACCTCCCTCTCTCTCCATTTCACCTCTCCCTCTCTCTTTGATTAATTTTATTCCTCAGACCATTAAAGTGTATTGGACCTGAGAAAAAAGGGAGAGGAGCGAATCTGTGTAGAGAGAGAGAGAGAGAGAGAGAGAGAGAGAGAGAGAGAAAGAGAAAGACATACACACTCACCTCCAGCAGGATTATATACACACACAGAAAGAGCAGATGTGGGACATGCCTTTGACCCCTGAACCCCAGATCAGTCAGAGACGCCTGCACCTTGAACTTTAGGTGGACTGTTCTTCAAACTACATGTTCACTCCCACTGCACACACACTCTGCGCACTGCGGCCGCTGCTGTTTACTCTGGGCTGAGACCGTGTGATTGTGCTGCTGCCCCCTGCTGGCAGGAGGAAACCACTGACACCTAAATCATGACCCCAGATTTATCCACAGCACAGTCTCTGTAGCAGATGGCTGGAGCTCCAGGGAACCAAGTGCCCAGAGGAGGAGGGTGGATGGGTCTGTGGGACAAAGTCTAGTTTCACAGGTGTTAAAAAGAGAATGCAGGTAGGATGGGAACGGGACCGGAGCGGGATCAGGACCTAGAGCAGGACTGGAGGCTGGAGCATCACTGGAATAAGAGAAGGCTGGAGCAGGTGCGGAGGTGGAGCAGGACTGGGAAAGGGAGCAGGAGTGAAGACCTAGGGAGTGAAGCAGAACTGAGTAGGATCAGGAACATGTTTAGGCTGGATCAGAGACTGGAGTACGATCAGGGATACAGTCAGGATCCAGACTGGACTAGGGGGAAGGGGTAGGTATGGATCTTACTATGGAGTAGGAGCAGGGACAGGAGCAGGATCTAGAGACGGACCGGATCTCTAAGTGGACCGGAGAGTGGAGAAATATAGCAAGCAAGCCAGCATCTTATCCACAGCTAACACTGTGCACAGGTTTGAGCTGTACAGCTCCCCATCTCAACTCCCACCAACACTACCGATACAGCAGCATGCAGCCCTGACCTGCTGGATCACCTGCACAGGTACTGATCTCCAGTGCCTTTGAGAATTCATTTCATCAGCTGATGAACTAACAGACCTTTGTAGCGGACGATGGCTGACTTGGCGTGCAGCCTGTCTCTGAACCGTAAATGCTAATGTGTAAATGTGACTCACACTTTTCTCCTGCTGGGGTTATGCTAATGCTAGTGCTAATGCTAGTGCTAGCATGTGTCCTGAGTGTTGGACATTACTATTTTAGCACCGTGTCTTAAAAACATCTCCAGCCAGTTCATGCTTTGAAAGAGCCGAAGCGTGAGAACCGGGATTCCTGCAGCGGCTTTCCCGTTACTCCGCGTTGCTCAGCCCCACACACTGGGGTGCGGATGTGTGATTTTATAACATGGTGTGGAGCAGTTTTACCGTCGACTGACCCCTCCATAAACGCACCCCACCCAATATCTTCATTCAACATCACGTACAGAGACACTTAATCCATGCGAGGTGGCTGATTTGTGTAGTTAGTTGATTAGTCATGCCTGGCTGCTATATGATGGAGTGGAGATGGGGTTGGATTAGGGCTGCTCGGCTATCAGCACAAATCGAGCCCACGAGCCAAGACAAACAAAAGGAGCCCGCTTATCATCGTCCTGCGCCATGCGCACCATTCGAGCCTTTAAGGCCGATATCGGGCCCTGACGGCCATACTGCCATCTAACTCCACACACTACACCTGGAACCGTTTCCGTTCTCCCCGGCCATGATCTAATTTAAACACTGGAGTCATAAATCATTCACCAACATGCCTCAACACCTCCGAGGGCGAGGGTGGAACCAGTTACCCCCGCGTCACAGTAGCTGTAACATTAATGCAGTTTCCGCCTGTGTTGGAGCCTCCTCGGCTGGACCGTACGCTGTTTCCTTCAGGAACGCTGACGGGATGTACAGGGTTGTAACAGTCTGACTTCCAAACCGGAACCGATCCGGATCTCTATCTTCAGAGGTAAGGCCTACCGTTCTCTGAGCTGAGAGTTTAGGGCCATTAAAGAGGAACAGGACTTTACATGAAGTGAAACACACACTAGGGGGCAGTGAGCACACTTGCCCAGCCTTTTCCATGGCGCCCGGGGAGCAGGTGGGGGTTAGTTGCTCAAGTTGTTACTGGTGGTACAGGGAATTAAACTGGCGACCCTCTGGTTCCTTCACCTCCAGCCCACGACTGGACTGTCATGGGCTGTCACAGTGTTTGTGTGGTATAAGTGTTGTTATGATGTTTGTGTGGTATAAGTGTTGTTATGGTGTTCGTGTGGTATAAAGTTAATAAGTGTTGTTATGATGTTTGTGTGGTATAAAGTTTATAAGTAGTGTTATGATGTTTGTGTGGTATAAAGTTTATAAGTAGTGTTATGATGTTTGTGTGGTATAAAGTTTATAAGTGTTATGATGTTTGTGTGGTATAAAGTTTATAAGTAGTGTTATGATGTTTGTGTGGTATAAAGTTTATAAGAGGTGTTATGATGTTTGTGTGGTATAAAGTTTATAAGTAGTGTTGTGATATTTGTGTGGTATAAAGTTGATAAGTGTTATGGTGTTTGTGTGGTATAAAGTTTATAAGTGTTGTTATGGTGTTTGTGTGGTATAAAGCTGATAGGTGTTATGATGTTTGTGTGGTATAAAGTTGATAGGTGGTGTTATGATGTTTGTGTGGTATAAAGTTGATAGGTGGTGTTTTGATATTTGTGTGGTATAAAGTTGATAAGTGTTATGGTGTTTGTGTGGTATAAAGTTTATAAGTGTTGTTATGGTATTTGTGTGGTATAAAGTTGATAAGTGTTGTTATGGTGTTTGTGTGGTATAAAGTTAAGTGTTGTTATGATGTTTGTGTGGTATAAAGTTTATAAGTGTTGTTGTGATGTTTGTGTGGTATAAAGTTTATAAGTGTTGTTATGGTGTTTGTGTGGTATAAAGTTTATAAGGATTGTTATGATGTTTGAGTGGTATAAAGTTTAGAATTGTTATTATAATATGTGTGTGGTATAAAGTTAATAAGTGTTGTTTTGATGTTTGTGTGGTATAATGTTTATAAGTGTTGTTATGGTATTTTATGTGGTTTAGGGTTAGAATTGTTGTTATGATATGTGTGTGGTATAAAGTTGATAAGTGTTGTTATGATGTTTGTGTGGTATAACATTGATAAGTGGTGTTATGATGTTTGTGTGGTATAAAGATGATAAGTGTTGTTATGATGTTTGTGTGGTATAAAGTTTATAAGTGTTGTTATGGTGTTTGTGTGGTATAAAGTTTATAAGTGTTATGGTGTTTGTGTGGTATAAAGTTAAGTGTTGTTATGGTGTTTGTGTGGTATAAAGTTAAAAAGTCGTGTTATGGTGTTTGTGTGGTATAAAGTTGATAAGTGTTGTTTTGATATTTGTGTGGTATAAAGTTGATAAGTGTTGTTATGATGTTTGTGTGGTATAACGTTGATAAGTGGTGTTATGATGTTTGTGTGGTATAAAGATGATAAGTGTTGTTATGATGTTTGTGTGGTATAAAGTTTATAAGTGTTGTTATGGTGTTTGTGTGGTATAAAGTTTATAAGTGTTGTTATGGTGTTTGTGTGGTATAAAGTTAAGTGTTGTTATGGTGTTTGTGTGGTATAAAGTTAAAAAGTCGTGTTATGGTGTTTGTGTGGTATAAAATTGATAAGTGTTGTTTTGATATTTGTGTGGTATAAAGTTGATAAGTGTTGTTATGGTGTTTGTGTGGTATAAAGTTAAGTGTTGTTATGGTGTTTGTGTGGTATAAAGTTTATAAGTGTTGTTATGATGTTCGTGTGGTATAAAGTTTATAAGTGTTGTTATGATGTGTGTGTGGTATAAAGTTTATAAGTGTTGTTATGATGTTCATGTGGTATAAAGTTGATAAGTGTTGTTATGATGTGTGTGTGTGGTATAAAGTTGATAAGTGTTGTTATGATGTTTGTGTGGTATAAAGTTGATAAGTGTTGTTATGATGTTCGTGTGGTATAAAGTTGATAAGTGTTGTTATGGTGTTTGTGTGGTATAAAGTTGATAGGTGTTGTTATGATGTTTGTGTGGTATAAAGTTTATAAGTGTTGTTATGATGTGTGTGTGGTATAAAGTTTATAAGTGTTGTTATGATGTTCATGTGGTATAAAGTTGATAAGTGTTGTTATGATGTGTGTGTGTGTGGTATAAAGTTGATAAGTGTTGTTATGATGTTTGTGTGGTATAAAGTTGATAGGTGGTGTTTTGATATTTGTGTGGTATAAAGTTGATAAGTGTTATGGTGTTTGTGTGGTATAAAGTTTATAAGTGTTGTTATGGTATTTGTGTGGTATAAAGTTGATAAGTGTTGTTATGGTGTTTGTGTGGTATAAAGTTAAGTGTTGTTATGATGTTTGTGTGGTATAAAGTTTATAAGTGTTGTTGTGATGTTTGTGTGGTATAAAGTTTATAAGTGTTGTTATGGTGTTTGTGTGGTATAAAGTTTATAAGTGTTGTTATGGTGTTTGTGTGGTATAAAGTTAAGTGTTGTTATGGTGTTTGTGTGGTATAAAGTTAAAAAGTCGTGTTATGGTGTTTGTGTGGTATAAAGTTGATAAGTGTTGTTTTGATATTTGTGTGGTATAAAGTTGATAAGTGTTGTTATGATGTGTGTGTGTGGTACAAAGTTGATAGGTGTTGTTATGATGTTTGTGTGGTATAAAGTTGATAAGTGTTGTTATGATGTGTGTGTGTGTGTGTGTGTGTGTGGTATGAAGTTGATAGGTGTTATAATGTTTGTGAGGTATAAAGTTGATAAGTGTTGTTATGATGTTTGTGTGGTATAAAGTTGATAAGTGTTGGGATCATTGTGAGGTATAAAGTTGATAAGTGTTGGGATCATTGTGAGGTATAAAGTTGATAAGTGTTGTTGTGATGTTTGTGTGGTATAAAGTTGATAAGTGTTGGGATCATTGTGAGGTATAAAGTTGATAAGTGTTGTTGTGATGTTTGTGTGGTATAAAGTTGATAAGTGTTGTTTTGATGTTTGTGTGGTATAAAGTTGATAAGTGTTGGGATCATTGTGAGGTATAAAGTTGATAAGTGTTGTTGTGATGTTTGTGTGGTATAAAGTTGATAAGTGTTGGGATCATTGTGAGGTATAAAGTTAAGTGTTGTTATGGTGTTTGTGTGGTATAAAGTTGATAGGTGGTGTTATGATGTTTGTGTGGTATAAAGTTGATAAGTGTTGTTTTGATGTTTGTGAGGTATAAAGTTGATAAGTGTTGTTTTGATGTTTGTGAGGTATAAAGTTGATAAGTGTTGTTGTGATGTTTGTGTGGTATAAAGTTGATAAGTGTTGGGATCATTGTGAGGTATAAAGTTTATAGGTGTTGTTATGATGTTTGTGTGGTATAAAGTTGATAAGTGTTGTTATGATGTTTGTGTGGTATAAAGTTAAGTGTTGTTATGATGTGTGTGTGTGTGTGTGTGTGGTATAAAGTTGATAAGTGTTGTTGTGATGTTTGTGTGGTATAAAGTTGATAAGTGTTGTTATGATGTTTGTGTGGTATAAAGTTGATAAGTGTTGTTGTGATGTTTGTGTGGTATAAAGTTGATAGGTGTTGTTGTGATGTTTGTGAGGTATAAAGTTGATAAGTGTTGTTATGGTGTTTGTGAGGTATAAAGTTGATAAGTGTTGTTATGATGTTTGTGTGGTATAAAGTTGATAGGTGGTGTTATGATGTTTGTGTGGTATAAAGTTGATAGGTGGTGTTATGATGTTTGTGTGGTATAAAGTTGATAAGTGTTGTTGTGATGTTTGTGTGGTATAAAGTTGATGTGTTGTTATGATGTTTGTGTGGTATAAAGTTGATAAGTGTTGGGATCATTGTGAGGTATAAAGATGATAAGTGTTGTTATGATGTTTGTGTGGTATAAAGTTGATAAGTGTTGTTGTGATGTTTGTGTGGTATAAAGTTGATAAGTGTTGTTATGATGTTTATGATTTTATTATGAATAGTTTATTAATTAGAGCAGAGATCAAACACAGCCTGTGTGTGGGTGAGTTTAGAGTGACCGTTTGTCCTCCTTGTTTGGACTGTCTCTGGAAAGGTCCCTGTTTTTAACTGTGAATTGAAAACACACCAGATAGTCCTCAGAGCAGATGGAGGGTGTCTCATGTTGTGCTAGTTTGACCAGCAGAGGGGGCTGCTGCTCACTACTGACCATGTCTACCTCTGCCTGGTCTCGTTTAGAGACCTCTACTGTGTGAAACTCCTTTTCAGGACATGAAGGGACGCAGGGTTTGAAGCAGAAGCAGCAGTCTGTACAGTAAATGACTGTCTAGAACCGGAGTCCAGGGGTGTGTTTAGGCTCTGGCTACTGGACTGTAGTCACGGGTCTTTATTCTTTATTAAGAATATGAATTCTGGGCTGAATCTCTTTTAGTGAGTGTATGCCTGCCTCACCCCTGCCTCACCCCTGCCTCACCCCTGCCTCATTCCTGCCTCATTCGTTAAACTTTGTGACTTTTGAGACTCTTTTTACTCACGACTCCATTTAACAAGTTCCAAAACTAATAGGCCAGGGACGTTTACCACGTGTTCAGCCAAACTGGAAATGTCCCCAGATTCAACTCAGCCAATGATCAAGGTCCTCCTGAGCTGACTTTGAGCCCAGTTGAACTCTCCTGATGCAGTACAGTTGGGTAGCAGCAGGTGGCAGCATGTGTACATGGTTCAGAGCGCAGTGCATGCTGTGCTGGGATTATTGTGTGCCCAACAGAGCAGTTTTCCCAGCATGTCTTAATTTTCCAACTACACTCCGGACCACTTTCAGACCAACAACAGTCTATCTGGATCATCACAACCCTGAAAGCAGCAGACTGGAACCATTTCAACTGGGCTGTGTGGTCAGAGACACCTTTTATCAGCAACACTGGGGACGGGATTGGTGCTGACAGTGCTGAGGTCCTGCAGTAAGTACCCTACCCTAATCCCTGCATAAAGTACCCTACCCTAATCCCTGCAGTAAGTACCCTACCCTAATCCCTGCATAAAGTACCCTACCCTAATCCCTGCAGTAAGTACCCTACCCTAATCCCTGCAGTAAGTACCCTACCCTAATCCCTGCATAAAGTACCCTACCCTAATCCCTGCAGTAAGTACCCTACCCTAATCCCTGCAGTAAGTACCCTACCCTAATCCCTGCAGTAAGTACCCTACCCTAATCCCTGCAGTAAGTACCCTACCCTAATCCCTGCAGTAAGTACCCTACCCTAATCCCTGCATAAAGTACCCTACCCTAATCCCTGCAGTAAGTACCCTACCCTAATCCCTGCAGTAAGTACCCTACCCTAATCCCTGCATAAAGTACCCTACCCTAATCCCTGCAGTAAATACCCTACCCTAATCCCTGCAGTAAGTACCCTACACTAATCCCTGCAGTAAATACCCTACCCTAACCCCTACAGTAAGTACCCTACCCTAATCCCTGCAGTAAATACCCTACCCTAATCCCTGCAGTAAATATCCTACCCTAATCCCTGCAGTAAGTACCCTACCCTAAGTTGGAATATCCCCTAATCAGCAATAAAGTACCCTACCCTATCCCTACAGTAATCCCTACCCAGTAAGTACCCTACCCTAATCCCTGCAGTAAATACCCTACAACTAATCCCTGCATAATAACCCTACCCTAATTCCCTGCAGTAAGGTACCCTACCCTAATAAGTACCTACTACAGTAAAGTACCCTACCCTAATCCCTGCAGTATATATCCTACCCTAATCCCTGCCAGTATTACCCCTAATCAGTAACACAATGTCGGCAGTACCCTAACCCTAATCCCTGCAGTAAGTACCCTACACTAGCCCTATAGTAAAGTCCCTACCCGGGTAATGGCCCTGCAGAAAGTAACCCTACCCTAAGTCCCTACCCTAAATCCCTGCAGTAAGGGGGTACCCGCTACCCTAATCCCTCCCTGCATAAAGTACCCTACCCTAATCCCCCTACAGTAAAGTACCTACTACCCTAATCCCTAATCCCTAATCCTGCATAAAAGTACCCTATACCCTAATCCCTACAGTAAATATTCCTACCTAATCCCTGCATAAAAGGTACCCTACCCTAATCCTACAGAAGTAAAATACCCTACCCTAACCCCTACAGTAAGTACCCTACCCTAATCCCGCGCAGTAAATACCCTAAAACCCTAATACCCTGCAGTAAATATTCCTACCACTAATCCCTGCAGTAAGTACCCTACCCTAATCCCTGCATCAAAAGTACCCTAAACCTAATCCCCTACAGTAAGTACTCTAACCCTAATCCTTAAGTACAGTAATCCTGCAGTACATTATCCTACCCTAATCCGCTGCAGTAAATATCCTACCCTACCTAATAAGGTACGCCTACCCTAGTTCCCTACAGTAAGTACGATACCTACCCTAATCCCTGCAGTAAGTACCCTACCCTAATCCCTGCATAAAGTACCCTACCCTAATCCCTACAGTAAATATCCTACCCTAATCCCTGCATAAAGTACCCTACCCTAATCCCTACAGTAAATATCCTACCCTAATCCCTGCAGTAAGTACCCTACCCTAATCCCTACAGTAAATACCCTACCCTAATCCCTACAGTAAATACCCTACCCTAATCCCTGCAGTAAATACCCTACCCTAATCCCTGCAGTAAATATCCTACCCTAATCCCTGCAGTAAGTACCCTACCCTAATCCCTACAGTAAATACCCTACCCTAATCCCTGCAGTAAATATCCTACCCTAATCCATGCATAAAGTACCCTACCCTAATCCCTGCACATCTGTACAGCTGTGCTAATAAGAGAAGGTTGTGTGATACAGCGAGACTCATTTTGAACTTACAGATTTCGTTTCAGGTGTGGAGCGTGAGGTGGACAGGGCTGTCTGGTCTTCTGCCAGAGGGAGGTGTCTGGAAGAGGCGATGTCCTCTCCTGAGTAGGTGCTGGAGCTTGACTCCTTCTTGTGCAGTGTAGCAACCAAACCAGGTGGTTATGGATGGTGTGAGGATGGAGGGAAGGATCGCTCTGCAGAACTGGATCATCAGGGTCTTATGTAGAGCAGGTGCTACCTGGTCCCAGCATGTGGCACAGCTGAGAAACCACACAGACGCCAGGCCCACCTTCACACATCGTCTCCTTTTCAAGTCAAGAGTTTGAGAAGATCGTTCTCACACCCACAGTCGTGGTCACAGTAAGAGTCATGATAATGCACATATCACACTTTTACTGAGCAGAGGGGAAAATAAATACGCATGAGTCAGCGCCCACAATACGGAGGACAAGTCCTCGGAACAGGTTCACTGTTCATCATAAAGACAGTCATAGGGGTCTATAACGGACGGACCGAAAGTCTAAATCAGACGTAGACTCACGAGTCATACCCTCCAGTCTCTGAGATGTGAGTCTTAATGGAGAAAGCAAGTCAGAGTATCAGAGCTGAGAGTCTGAGTCGAGTCTCAGAGCTGAGAGTCAAGTATGTGTGGTGAGAGTTCGAGTCTCTGAGGTTAGAGTCAGAGTCAAGTCTTAGAGGTGCCAGTCCAGTCTCTGAGGTTAGAGTCAGAGGTCTCTGAGTCTCTGAGATGAGCCCCTGAATTAAGCCTCTGAGGTGCGAGCCTTACTCGAGTCTCTGAGGTGTCCGAGTCAGTGTGGCCTGTTTACTGAGGCTGGAGCTGCAGCAGACACACGGGGTCCTCAAAAGTCAAACTACCCTTCATCAGTGTTGGAGGAAGTCCAGGACAAGCCCCCTGCTGTGCTGCCGTGTGTAACGGTGTAGGTGTGTTCCGTAGCGCCACCCTGTGGCGTCAGATCTACCTGCTGCTCCTTTATGTGGAATTCTGGAATTCATGCCGTCCTGCCCTGGAAGCCAGACCAAATGAAATGACTGGATGGTCTACCTGCCTGTCTATCCACCTAGCTCACGACCTGCCCACAGGCACATGACCTGCAGGTGTGCTTACACCTACGGCGGTGTGTGTCTGGTATGTACCTGTCTGCACTGTAGTACTGAGGAGTGCTGGTTGATTGTATGGGGGCGTCTCCGTGCTGCACTGTGAGCAGCTCAGACTGTATCAGATTCACCTGCACAGGCGCGGGTTTAGGTTCTAGGTTAGGTTCTAGCGAGGTGTCTGGATGAAGCAGGCCAGGGCACAGTGTTAACCTCCTGTTAGTCTGTACTGGCTCTGAGTGGGAGGGGTTAAAGACGAGCCGATGAGTGCACCTCTAGTTAGGCTGTGTGTTTTTGGGGGCGGGGCTTTAGAGGGAGGGCTGTAAATTGGAGGTTGGATTTTTCTAAGAGCTAGCCACACCCCCTGGTTTCTACACATTCACCTCTCCAGCTTCAAGTCTGAATCCAAACACCATCTAAGTCTCGGTTCTAATCAGCTGAGGTGCCTGAGGACTAACACTTATCATCAGCTACTGACCCTGGTGATCTTCAGCTTCCTGCCCAGCACACCTGCACTCCCACACCTCTGTCTTTTGATGGTGAGTGTAGTGATATAATGGTTTATTTGTAAGGACTGTAAGGATTCTGACATAAAGGTCTAAAGATAAAAGTTTATTTGGGGAATTTTAACATTACAGGTAAAAGGTTTGCACCAGGAAAATCAAAAACCAGCGGTTTTAGTGTAGTCTGGGAGGTTCTACATGTAGGAGCTGCCATCGTTTCAGTCCAGCTCAGTATATCACATGTACACCGTTAACAAATAAAATAAAAGACAGAATTAAAGACAACAACGTAAGAACAATCACAAACCGGTGCAGTCCGAGATACAGAAGTACAGGCAGAGGATGAAACAGCGAGAGGAGCTGGTAGCGATGGTAACCATGGTTTTAGTAAACCCCAGTGAACACTCTGATAAAGGACTCGGCCTACTCCTTCACATCTGGGAGAGGTTCCTCCTTGAACTCAGCGACGATAGAAGTCCCATCAGAAGACATGTACTGCCCCATCTCCGTCTTCTTATGGAAGCCCGTGATGATGGTCAGCTCCACCGGGACCGTCACCTCCACCTCCTTCCTCACCACGTTCACGGTCATCTTGGTGCGTGGAGGGATGGTGGTGGGCAGCTGGACTTTGAAGCTCTTCTTCTCGGTTTTGGTGTTGACCTTCCCGCTCTCCACTTTGAAGGACGTGCCGAAGAGCACTGCTACTGGCAAGCATAAGCAGAATACTGCTCCCAGGCCAATCTGGGTGGTGTTGCTGAAGTTGAAGCTTTCGGTGACGGAGCACTCGTACTCTCGGCCGAGCTCGGTGGTGAAGACCTGTTCGTGCATGCCGTTGTTGAGACCACATATGGTGTCGACGATGAAAGACTTGACCTGCTCTTTCTTCTGGTCCCAAAGCATTTTAGCTTCTACGGTGGGCTTCCCCGGCTTCAGGGGGCGCAGGTGGCTCAGTCGGTTGTCGAACCAGCCGTACTCAGGTGTGTCACGGGAAGCTCTGGCCAGGACCTGATACCCGCCTCTGTCTGAATACTGGTAGAGGACCCAGGCGCCTCTCTGGACCTTGTGGGAGGAAGCAGTGTCGTTGAAGGAGCCGTAATACAGGTTGGTCTCACAGGTAAGGACGAGACTCTTCCCTTTGTAGTTCGGCTCTTCATACAGAGTGATCTGAGGATCATACAAGTCCTCGGTCACCACCTCCAGAGACGAAGTGCTGTTATCCCAGCCCACGGTGGGATACTCTCCCTCATCATAGATGTACTGGTAGCCGCTGAAGTTGGGGTCGCTGTATAGGACCCAGGGGTTCCCCACCACCTTCACAGAGGAGATGCAGTCATTGAAGCTCTCATCAGTCAGGTTGGCGACGTTGGAGGTGAACTCTCTGCTCAGGCCCTGGAAGTTCACCTTCTCGTAGACAATGATCTTGTTCATGGTGTCCGTGGCCGTGGGTACCTTCAAGGCTGTTCAGAAGGAGATGAGCTGGTGGGTCTGTCTGTGTGAGTATATAGCTGCCCTAGGCTGCAGGGGGAGGAGTCAGAAGATACCGCACACCCTCTGGGCATTCTCAGGAAAGATGAATCTTCACCTAACTCAGCCAGCAGAGTTCACAGATATACCTGACTGTCAGTCTCAGCTAACAGACTAGAGAGTTCTCAACCGGGAACGGTCTCCCTAACCCGTCCCTGCCTGCAGAACCGCCTCTCTCTGCTCACTGGGGAACAGTTTATCTAGAACCATAGTTGGCTTCATCGGATCTGTGGCCAAAGGGCGATGCAGGCTCATAGACAGGGTCACAACCAGGGAATCAGACAGACCGGCGAGTGAAGCCAGAGGGGGAATCCTAGAGAGTGAACAGATAAACAAGGAGCGCTGAAAACCAGAGAGGCAGACAAACCAGCTACCAGAACAAAGGCAGAGTCAGAACCCGAGTCAGAACCCGAGTCAGAACCCGAGTCAGCACAACAGAAAGGCAGGAGGAAGCGCTGAGTAATGCAAGCCAGGTTCGCTCTGTAGGTGTGTGATATCAGGACTGGGGAAATTTGAGGGTGACGACTCGGGGTAGTGCACTCTGGGAAATGGAGTTTGTGAGATCAGCGGTGTCCAGGAAACCGGGAGGCGTGACAATGGATATAAGTTGGTGGTTAGTGTAGCTCAGCGGGTAACACCATAACCCACCAGGGAGCCCATGTGGGAGACTGGGGTTTGAATCCCGGGTCTGGGTGATGACGCTGTGCTACACCAATAAGAGTCTGTGGGTAAGACTCCTGACACCACACTGACCCACCTGTAATAACCCTGCAGGTCGCTCTGGATAAGAGCCTCAGCTGCATGCAGTGAATGTAAAGTCACCAGCTCTGCTGATGTTAGGTCAGTTTGCTTCAGTTCTAAAAGTGCCTTATGAATTTGGGCAAGCTCGAATCCCGAGAACCCCTTAGAACTGGTTACCGGAACCAACTATAGGTGGGGGGTAGTGATAGATCTTCATACAGTAGACGACTTCCATCTGAAGGATCTGCAGGGGTCTAAACTCTTCCCAGTCAAACTTCCAGTCAGGTCCGGGAATACAGGCTAACCAGATACGTGGCATACACCCTCTCTGAGTTCCCCGCAGCAGCTCAGAAACACTGATCTACGGTGGAAGGGCTTTTTAAATCTGTGCTGCTGAGCCTTTTCTAAAACTCCTCCTCCCTGTTACACTGAGCGGAATTACAGGCATGCTGAAAACGTCGCCCACACACCAATGATCGGTGTGTAATCGTTCACGTGGCTGGAGAGCATCGGAGATGGTCCTGGCACCGGGAGGGCTGGGGGAACCAGGTGGGTGTCTACCAAATGATATGTTCTCCCTGTAGGCCTTCCATCTCTGACCTGAGTCTGTTCATTGGACCGGGCTTATGGAAGCACTCAGCTTTCCAGAACCAGCTGGTGAACTAGGCTCCACAATCCGACACCAAGTCTGACCCGAGGCATGTTATGACAGTAGTGTGGCTTCTGGTCACTGGAAACCATGATCACGGTGTTGCCTGATGGCTGTGTTCTAGTCTCCTTGTTCTGAGGGCAGACCTTGGATGCCCTGGAAGTACAGAAGTCTCTCAGTATGGCGTCGGGCCGCCGTGTTTGCTAACCCAACACGCCAGACGTCTCGGTATGGAGCTGTAGAGGTTCCTGATGGAGTCCTGTGATAATCCATCCCATGCAGCTTGAACATCCTCACACAGTTCCTGCAGATGGTGCGGGTAGGGGGTGGAGGTTTGAGGACACCACATGCAGGTCTTTGGTGAGGGTTGTGACTGTGGGGTTTAAAGGACAGTCGTGGTAACGGTCTGTGTGCATGTAGTCCTGCGTGGTGCAGCCGTCTGCCGATGGTGCTGCACTAACAGGATGACTCACTGAGGACACCACTGCTCGCTGGAGGTCTGTAATGGTGGTGTTGGGTCAGTCAGGTACAGAGATAAGACCCGTCCTTGTTTACCTCACATGCACGCCCGAGCATGAGAGTCTTCACAGTGAGTTTGGTCCTGTGGGCTGATTCGCCCGGGGGCAGCTGTCCTGGTGATGATGGATGTGTTGATAACAGCGTTGTGGGGAAAGGTGTATGATTACATTCACTGGAATAAATATTTGGAGTTTGTCCTGATTACCTGATTCCTTCTGGGACACAGCTCCGCAGAGTTCAGCTGTCCAGCTCAGTAGAACTCACATGGTCCATCGAGTCCTCCTGAGCTGGAGGTGGACTCTGATGTAGGGATAACTCTAATGGGCCCAGCTGGGGGCCCGGTTCGACTCTCCTGATGCAGTACAGGTGGGTATCAGCAGGTGGCAGCAAGCGTACATGGTTCAGAGCTCATCAAAATCCCCAACACAGAGAACGTATTTGGTTCTACAGACCAGGTCCCCTCCTAATAGATCTCCAGAACCTGGATTCAGACCACTTCCAGGCCAACAACATTATATCTAGAACGACTATCTCTGTCTGGGGGTATGTGGTCAGAACATGAGATTTTCAGCTAACCCTAGAGCAGGGTTTGGGGTTGAGAGTCAAGGTCCTGCAGACGGTACACTAATCCCTGTGGTGAAGGTTTCTTCTGCAGCTTCGGAGCATCATGGACACTGAATCCCTGGGATGTCCTACACAGCTAGATTTCTCAGTCAGCCAGAAAGTTTAGGCCCAAAGTCATGCGTGTCCAATAGGGAAAGAGCTGAAGGACATTCTCACTGGATCACCAACTAATCATCAATCGGTCTTACACTACAGGGGTTCCCTGAGATTCAGGTGAGAGTGGAGTCTCTTCTGTGGTATACGGTTTGGAGTAGAGTCTCGAGTCTCTGGAATGCGAGTCAGAAACGGGTCGTAGGTCTCTGAGCTGACTCCAGTGTCTGTAAGACAATAGCCATGTGTATCGCTGTGTGGGCTGGAATGTTCAGTTCTGTAATGTTGTGCGATTACCAGTGTATACACTGGGAGGGGTTTCATTTACATTACATTTAAATGTAAATGAGGGGTTTTGGTTGTACCAGGAGGACTTTGGGTTGTACTGGGAGGGGTTTGGTTGTACCAGGAGGACTTTTGGTTGTACTGGGAGGGGTTTGGTTGTACCAGGAGGACTTTTGGTTGTACTGGGAGGGGTTTGGTTGTACCAGGAGGACTTTGGGTTGTACTGGGAGGGGTTTGGTTGTACCAGGAGGACTTTTGGTTGTACTGGGAGGGGTTTTGGTTGTATTGGGAGGAGTTTTTGGATGTACTGGGAGGGGTTTTGGTTGTACCAGGAGGACTTTGGGTTGTACTGGGAGGGGTTTGGTTGTACCAGGAGGACTTTGGGTTGTACTGGGAGGGGTTTGGTTTTATTGGCAGGAGTTTTCGGTTGTACTGGGAGGGGTTTTGGTTGTACTGGTTTACTCTGCTATAACACTTGGCTAACCTCCTGAAGTGGTTTGATTGGAGTTGTATCTGTCTTTGATTTTTTTTGGCTTATCCAGTTATAATTCTGATACTCTGGAACTCCTAACTGCCTTCCTGTTACACGGAACACAGATCGGAACTGCTATCAGGACCTGTCAACACTCGTGGTGCTGCACAAACAGGATGACTCACTGAGGACACCACTGCTCACTGGAGGTCTGTAGTGGTGGTGTTGGGTCAGTCAGGTACGGAGATCAGACCCGTCCTTGTTTACCTCACATGCACGCCCGAGCATGAGAGTCTTGACATGCCCAGTGAGTTTGGTCCTGTGGGCGGATTCGCCCGGGGGCAGCTGTCCTGGTGATGATGGATGTGTTAATAACAGCGTTGTGGGGAAAGGTGTATGATTACATTCACTGGAATAAATATTTGGAGTTTGTCCTGATTACCTGATTCCTTCTGGGACACAGCTCCGCAGAGTTCAGCTGTCCAGCTCAGTAGAACTCACATGGTCCATCGAGTCCTCCTGAGCTGGATGTGGAGTCTGATGTAGGGATAACTCTAATGGGCCCAGCTGGGGGCCCGGTTCGACTCTCCTGATGCAGTACAGGTGGGTATCAGCAGGTGGCACCAAGCATACATGGTTCAGAGGGGTTTTGGTTGTATCAGGAGGACTTTGGGTTGTACCGGGAGGGGTTTGGGTTGTACTGGGAGGAGTCTCGGTAGTACCGGGAGGGGTTTTGGTTGTACTGGGAGGAGTTTTCGATTGTACTAGGAGGGGTTTTTGGTTGTACCGGGAGGGGTTTGGTTGTACCGGGAGGAGTCTCGGTAGTACCGGGAGGGGTTTTGGTTGTACTGGGAGGGGTTTTGTTTGTATTGGGAGGAGTTTTCGATTGTACTAGGAGGGGTTTTTGGTTGTACTGGGAGGGGTTTGGTTGTATTGGGAGGAGTTTTCGGTTGTACTGGGAGGGGTTTGGTTGTATTGGGAGGAGTTTTCGGTTGTACTGGGAGGGGTTTGGTTGTATTGGGAGGAGTTTTCGGTTGTACTGGGAGGGGTTTGGTTGTACTGGGAGGAGTTTTCTGTTGTACTGGGAGGAGTTTTCTGTTGTACTGGGAGGGGTCTTTGGTTGTACTGGGAGGAGTTTTTAAATCTAAATAAACGAGAAGATTGCGTTACTAATATCAGAAACTGGATGGCTAAGAATTTCCTTCAGCTTAATCCAAGCCAGACTGAGGTCCTGCTACTCGGCCCTAATGCAGAGAGAACTAAACTCTCCCAGCTCGTCCTGAATATAGACACCACGCTATTACTCCTGGCTCCACTCTGAGGAATCTAGGTGGGATCTTCGATACCAGCTTGTCTTTCGATGCACATATCAGTAACATAGTTAGGACGGCATTCTTCCATCTACGGAATATCGCTAAATTACAGAATACCCTATCCTTAAAAGACGCGGAGAAGCTGGTCCATGCCTTCATAACTTCTAGGCTGGATTATTGTAACACCCTTTTAGCCGGATGCTCAAATAAGGCTCTACATAAGCTCCAGCTCGTCCAGAACGCAGCTGCTAGAACTGTCTAGAACATAGAACCTCACTAGAACAGAAACAACCGGCTACCGGTCCCCACAGTGTCTCCCTCGATACTGTCCGGCCGGCCCCCCTGGTATCTCAGTGAACGGTTCAGCCCCCCAGTATCTCAGTGAACGGTCCTACCCCCAGTGTCTCAGTGAACGGTCCGGCCCCCCAGTATCTCAGATCTGGCCCCCAGTGAACGGTCCGGTCTGGGCCCCCCAGGTCTCCCCCAGTGTCTCAGTGAACGGTCCGGCCCCCCAGTGTCTCAGTGAACGGTCCCCGCCCCAGTACCCCCCCCAGTGTCTCAGTGAACGGTCCGGCCCCCGTGTCTTCAGTGACCCCGGCCCCTCAGTATCTCAGTGAACGGTCCGGCCCCCCAGTGTCTCAGTGAACGGTCCGGCCCCCCAGTGTCTCAGTGAACGGTCCGGCCCCCCAGTATCTCAGTGAACGGTCCGGCCCCCCAGTATCTCAGTGAACGGTCTGGCCCCCCAGTGTCTCAGTGAACGGTCCCCCCCCCAGATATCTCAGTGAACGGTCCCCGGCCCGGCCCCAGTATCTCAGTGAACGGTCCGGCCCCCCAGTATCTCAGTGAACGGTTCCGGCCCCCCAGTGTAGTCCCGGCCCCTCAGTCTCAGTGAACGGTCCGGCCCCCCAGTGTCTCAGTGAACGGTCTGGCCCCCCAGTGTCTCAGTGAACGGTCTGGCCCCTCAGTGTCTCAGTGAACGGTCTGGCCCCTCAGTGTCTCAGTGAACGGTCTGGCCCCTCAGTGTCTCAGTGAACGGTCCGGCCCCCCAGTATCTCAGTGAACGGTCCGGCCCCCCAGTGTCTCAGTGAACGGTCCGGCCCCCCAGTGTCTCAGTGAACGGTCCGGCCCCCCAGTATCTCAGTGAACGGTCTGGACCCCCAGTATCTCAGTGAACGTCGGTCCGTGAACCCTAGTATCTCAGTGAACGGTCTGGCCCCCCAGTATCTCAGTGAACGGTCCGGCCCCCCAGTGTCTCAGTGAACGGTCTGGCCCCCCAGTGTCTCAGTGAACGGTCTGGCCCCCCAGTGTCTCAGTGAACGGTCTGGCCCCCCAGTGTCTCAGTATCTCAGTGAACGGTCCGGCCCCTCAGTGTCTCAGTGAACGGTCCGGCCCCCCAGTATCTCAGTGAACGGTCCGGCCCCTCAGTATCTCAGTGAACGGTCCGGCCCCTCAGTATCTCAGTGAACTAGTCTTCCCCCCGCGTGTGAACGGTGAACGGTCCTGCCCCCCAGTATCTCAGTGAACGGTCCGGCCCCCCAGTCTTGGAGTCCACTGTCCGGCCCCCCAGTATCTCAGTGAACGGTCCGGCCCCTCAGTATCCCCAGTGAACTTCCGGCCCTTCTAATCTCCGTGAACGGTCGGGCCCCCCAGGATCTCAGTGAACGGGCGGGCCCCCCCGGATCTCAGTGAACGGTCCGGCCCCCCAGTATCTCAGTGAACGGTCCGGCCCCCCAGTATCTCAGTGAACAGTCTGGCCGCCCCTCAGTCATCTCAGTATCTCAGTGAACACGTCCGGCCCCTCCTCACGTGAGGCCCCCCCAGTAATCTCAGTGAACGGTCCGGCCCCCCAGTATCTCAGTGAACGGTCCCGCCCCTCAGTCTCAGTGAACGGTCTGGCCCCTTTAGTGAACAGTATCTCAGTGGCGGTCCGGCCCCTCAGTTGTCTCAGTGAACGGTCTCCACTGGCCCCTCGCTCTCAGATCTCAGTGCAACGGTTATATCCGTCCCCCCAGTGTCTCAGTGAACGGTCCGGCCCCCCAGTCATCTCAGTGAACTATCCCCTCAGTGTCTCAGGAACGGTCCCCCCCCAGTATTCAGTGAACGGTCCCAGTCTCAGTGAACGGTCCGGCCCCCCAGTGTCTCAGTGAACGGTCCGGCCCCCCAGTGTCTCAGTGAACGGTCCGGCCCCCCAGTATCTCAGTGAACGGTCCGGCCCCCCAGTATCTCAGTGAACGGTCCGGCCCCCCAGTGTCTCAGTGAACGGTCCGGCCCCCCAGTATCTCAGTGAACGGTCCGGCCCCCCAGTATCTCAGTGAACGGTCCGGCCCCCCAGTGTCTCAGTGAACGGTCCGGCCCCCCAGTGTCTCAGTGAACGGTCCGGCCCCCCAGTGTCTCAGTGAACGGTCCGGCCCCCCAGTATCTCAGTGAACGGTCCGGCCCCCCAGTATCTCAGTGAACGGTCCGGCAGACCCCTCCGGCCCCAGTGTCTCAGGTGAACGGCCTGCTATCTGTTCTCAGTGAATCAGTGAACTCAGTGGTCCGGCCCCCCAGTATCTCAGTGTCTCAGTGAACGGTCCGGCCCCCCAGTATCTCAGTGAACGGTCCGGCCCCCCAGTATCTCAGTGAACGGTCCGGCCCCCCAGTATCTCAGTGAACGGTCCGGCCCCTCAGTGTCTCAGTGAACGGTCCGGCCCCCCAGTATCTCAGTGTCTCAGTGAACGGTCCGGCCCCCCAGTATCTCAGTGAACTACCGGCCCCTCAGTGCATATGTGAACTGTCTCACGCGTACGCTCCGCTCCCCCACGGTACCGGCCTGCTGACAGTACAAAAGAATCCAGGGTGTCAGAAGAACCACAGTATCTCTCTACAGGTGGTCCAGCCTTTTCCTGTGTCCTCCCCGAAACTCTGGAATCTCTTCTCCCTTTTCCATCCAGTTCGGAATCAGACTCCACTCTCTCTTTATTTAAAACTCTCTCTCTCTCTCTCTCTCTCTCTCTCTCCCATCTCTCTCTCTCTCTCTCTCCCTCTCCTCTCTCCCTCTTCGGGAATCAGACACACACTCAGACTCTCTACATTTAAAACTCTCTCTCTCTCTCTCTCTCTCTCTCTCTCTCTCTCTCCCTTTATCCGTTCGGGAATCAGACACACTCTCTACATTTAAAACTCTCTCTCTCTCTCTCTCTCTCTCTCTCTCTCTCTCTCTCTCTCTCTCTCTCTCTCTCTCTCTCTCTCTCCCTTTATCCGTTCGGGAATCAGACACACTCTCTACATTTAAAACTCTCTCTCTCTCTCTCTCTCTCTCTCTCTCTCTCTCCCTTTATCCGTTCGGGAATCAGACACACTCTCTACATTTAAAACTCTCTCTCTCTCTCTCTCTCTCTCTCTCTCTCTCTCTCTCTCTCTCTCTCTCTCTCTCTCTCTCTCTCTCTCTCTCTCTCTCTCTCTCCCTTTATCCGTTCGGGAATCAGACACACTCTCTACATTTAAAACTCTCTCTCTCTCTCTCTCTCTCTCTCTCTCTCTCTCTCTCTCTCTCTCTCTCTCTCTCTCTCTCTCTCTCTCTCTCTCTCTCTCCCTTTATCCGTTCGGGAATCAGACACACTCTCTACATTTAAAACTAGACTCAAAACTTACTTGTTTGCAGCATTTAGCTGATAACATCTGTTTACCGCTTTAATTTACATTTCTCCATAAATGGACCAATACCCAAACTTCTCCCTCTTGTCTGTCTCCTCTATGAGCGGATCATTCCTGATGGATCACACTGAGGGGCTACCAGCGCAGAGGAATCCTCTACAGGACTCTCAGGACTACACACTCTCAATCCTACAAATTACAATACCTACCTCTTAATCCTTAATCCTCCTAATCAGTGTCTGTCTCCATCTCTTTCTCTCTTACCTTCCCTATCTCTATCCTTCTTTCTCTCTTTCTTTCTTCTTCTGTGTTAAGAACTGGATTGACGTGATCACATCAGAACCCCCAGAGTGGATAGAGGCACCTGAGCATCAGCGCCACTGTGTGTCTCCTGTCCTGTTTCATCACCCGGCATGACCACAACCTTACACTGACCAGCGTCTGGCCATGCTTATTATGGTCGACTCCAACTCACAGTTACTGCCTCCTGGACTAATCAGACTGGATCTAATCAGACTGGATCTAATCAGACTGGATCTAATCAGACTGGATCTAATCAGACTGGATCTAATCAGACTGGATCTAATCAGACTAGATCTAATCAGACTGGATCTAATCAGACTGGATCTAATCAGACTGGATCTAATCAGACTGGATCTAATCAGACTGGATCTAATCAGACTGGATCTAATCAGACTGGATCTAATCAGACTGGATCTAATCAGATTCGATCTAATCAGACTGGATCTAATCAGACTGGATCTAATCAGACTGGATCTAATCAGACTGGATCTAATCAGACTGGATCTAATCAGACTGGATCTAATCAGACTGGATCTATTAGATGTTCCTCTATGTTAATTCTGTCTGTCTCTCTCGTCTCATCCGGGTTGACCTGAGGAGGTTGGGTTCCGCCCTTGAGCCTGGTCCCTCTCGAGGTTTCTTCCTTACCCAAGGGAGTTTTTCCTCGCCACTGTTGCCTCTGGCTTGCTCAAGGGGGGCTCGGACCCGGTTTTTCCACCCCCCCAAACCCGCTTTGGGTTGTACTGGGAGGACTTTTAGGTTAAACTGGGAGGGGTTTGGTTTTATTGGCAGGAGTTTTCAGTAGTACTGGGGGGGGGTTGGTTGTACCGGGAGGACTTTGGGTTGTACTGGGAGGGGTTTGGTTGTACCAGGAGGACTTTGGGTTGTACTGGGAGGGGTTTGGGTGTACTGGAAGGACTTTGGGTTGTACTGGGAGGGGTTTGGTTTTATTGGCAGGAGTTTTCAGTAGTACTGGTGGGGGTTTGGTTGTACCAGGAGGACTTTGGGTTGTACTGGGAGGGGTTTGGGTGTACTGGAAGGACTTTGGGTTGTACTGGGAGGACTTTGGGTTGTACTGGGAGGGGTTTGGTTGTATTGGGAGGAGTTTTCGGTTGAACTGGGAGGGGTTTGGTTGTACCAGGAGGACTTTGGGTTGTACTGGGAGGGGTTTGGTTTTATTGGCAGGAGTTTTCGGTTGTACTGGGAGGGGTTTTGGTTGTACTGGTTTACTCTGCTATAACACTTGGCTTGGGAAGAGTTTTTGCGATTGGAGTTGATCTGTTTTGATTTTTTTTGGCTTATCCAGTTATAATTCTGTAGTACTCTGGAACTCCTAACTGCCTTCCTGTTAGGGACTTTGGAACACAGATCGGAACTGCTATCAGGACCTGGAAACACTCGTGGTGCTGCACAAACAGGAGGACTTTGAGGGACACCACTGCTCACTGGGTTTGGTAGTGGTGGTGTTGGGTCAGTCAGGTACTCCTCTTTTCTTTCTTCTTCTGTGGTTAAGAGATCAGACCCGTCCTGGTTTTATGGCAGGAGTGCAGATGCACGTAGCGAGCCATGGTGAGTCTTTGACATGTACCAGTTGAGGAGTTTGGGTCCTGGGAGGGGTTTTTGGTACGGAGAGGACCTTTGGGTTGGGGCAGCTGTTTGGTGACTGGAAGGACTATTTGGGTGTGTAATGGGAGCGGTTGTGGGGAATCAGGGGATAATTGGACTGATGTACATTCACTGGAATAAATATTTGGAGTTTGGTCCTGTATTACCTGATTCCTTCTGGGACACAGCTCCGCAGAGTTCAGCTGTCTGGAAGGAAGTTTGTAGAACTCACATGGTCCATTGAGTGTCCTCCTGAGCTGGATGTGGTTGTGATGTAGGGATAACTCTAATGGGCCCAACTGGGGGGGTTGGGTTTTCTCCTGATGCAGTACAGGTGGGTATCAGCAGGTGGCAGCAAAGGTACATGGGTTCAGTACTCATCAAAACTTTGGGTGTACAGAGAACGGAGGGGTTTGGTTCTATACAGACCAGGTCCCCTCCTAATGGATCTCCAGAACCTGGAGGAGACCACTTCCAGGGAAGGACATTTGGGTTGTACTGAGAGGTCTCTGAGCCTTATACTGCAGGGGTTCTCCACCTTTACCGGCCCGAGGCCCACCTGATAATAACCAGCGTAGCGGACCACCAGAAACCGTCCAGCTCTTATAAACTCAGTCCTCCAGAAATCTGGTTACGGAGAAATGTGGTGTGACGGAACCCTGAGGACGCTCTGCATCAGTGACTCAAACTGGAGATGTCTGACCAGCCTGTTACCGCACGTGCACACGAGCATGGGTTGTACACAGGGGTTTTGGTTGTATTGGGAGGACCTGTACGGTTTTAGATATAGGAGGTTTCCAGCCTCCACAGATCACCACGCTCTGGAGCCCAGGGTAACCCTCCTGATGCAGTACAGCTGAGGAACAGCAGGTGGCAGCATCGGTGCATGATCCATCACAACCCAACCTGATGGAGGACGCAGCACATGCTGACCTGGGGTGCGTTTCCCGTACAACGACGGAGGTTAGCACTGAACTAACGTGGTCCGATGCATCGTTAAACTAACAAACATCCGAAGTACGACCGTTTCCCGAAAGCGTCGTACTTTGTTAGTACCACAGTAGTTTGAACCATGTTGGTTTGAACCACCATAGCTCGAACCAGGATGTTTTGGGATGTGTTCGGTTGGACTTTCACAGCGGGAAACTGCGTGGAAAGCTCACGAAACCGGCGAGAGTTAAACCAGAGAATGATAGTTGTGACCGTTGTCACGTAATGAACACATTATTTTGGCAACCCATGTTTTCATATGATAAAAATCCACAAATAATATTAATAGGTTGTACAACAATCAAATGTTAATAAAAAAATATAACAATAACAACAACAATAATAATAATAATAATTTGGGATATAAGTATTAATGATAGTACTGGTGGGGGTTAAGGGGCATCATTATCATTATAAACATGATAATAATATGCACTGCGCTTCTTTTAGAAGAACAAATGGAAGAGCTTTTAGGCCACAACAACATGCATTAGTAGGTTTTGATACTGAAATTACTTAGGATACATCGCTGTGTCTCATTGGCGCAGGTGGGCTGATCTGCTGAAAAAACGGCCATGGTGATAGCGATGTGATCCGTTTTTCCCATGCATGCCACGCACCGCGTCCTTCGAATTCTGAACATGTTCTTCCGACCTTGTATAAGGAGATTCACAAAGTTTGTTCACTGTGTTACAATGTACTTCGCTAGTCTTGAGCTGTGTGGTGATAATGGATCTATTTAAAGAGCCATGTGGGGAAAGGGGTTCTATCGGTAAATTCACTGGAATAAAATATTTTAAATTTTTCTTGATTACTACTAGATTTTGATTACTATACCCCAACATGTAGCCTATAATGTTCATGTTGTTCCAATAAGCTATTTTAAAAACGAGCTGAGAAATCGACAAAACCTGAACTGGATTCAGGGAAACAACAGATGTTAGGATTACTCAGAATGGCTCTCTCCTGTTCCCTCTGTTCGAAAACTCACATTTTTATTAGTTTATTATATAATGGTGGCACCCAAGCTCCTAGTTCTAAAACCTCAGGTCTTAAAAACAGAACAACATGATGAGGTATTAGAAGGTGTTAGGTGATGACTGGGTATTAATACTCCAGGGCTTGATATTTGCTTGAAAGGTGTACTTTACCCTACAACATGTCTTGAACGGGGACCTGCAACATGTAGCCTTATACTGCACCTCCTGCTCCACCAGTGATACCACAGAAAGACCACTGAGAGTGAAAATGAATGCTGGGAAAACAGAGCCCTGTCTAACGGACCACAGCTAACACGCACCAGCTGGATTATAGCGACATTATTTCCAGAATGCAGCTAAAAGTATAAACAGAGAAATGACACTGAGATGTGTGTTTGGGAACTACACGTTCAAAGCCTTTGACAGTATAACCATGTGTTACCCGGAGTTTTCCACACGAGCTACTGACACGTTACACACTCGTCCCTGCGTCATCGATGAACGGTTTTAGATCACCAGGAACTAAGCTTCTAACCACAGCCTCCAGCTGTATTCCAACCTACTCCACCTTAACGGACAGTGTTTGCGAACGTTCGGTGGAACTTTCGGTTTTGGGAAACCACCTGGAGGCCCACCGACCACTAGAGGGTGCTCCACAGCCCACTGGTTGAGGAACCCTGTTATACTATATGCAGCGCTCTGGAGCCCAGGGTAACCCTCCTGATGCAGTACAGCTGAGGAACAGCAGGTGGCAGCATCGGTGCATGATCCATCACAACCCAACCTGATGGAGGACGCAGCACATGCTGACCTGAGCAGCCTATTCATTCCCCAACCTACAACACACACCATCCTGTCTGATCCTCTGAAGCGTAAGCATGTCTTTAAAAATATTACATATCAATATTATTATTATTATTATTATTGTTGTTATTGTTGCATTATTATTATTATTGTCATTACTATTATTATTATGCTTATTGTTATTATTATTGGTATTTTTATTATTAATTTTGTTATTGTTGTTATTATTATTATTACTATTATAATTATTATTATTATTGTTGTTGTTGTTTTTGTTGTTTACAGGCCAACAAACAGCAGTTGAACATCACTGGAGCCACAGACAGCTAACGCTGGCTATGTGGTGTAGAAGGTGTGGGTTTACGCTGTGGTGAAGGTTCGTGGTCATGTGACAGGGCGTCTGTGTTTTCGTTCTCTGGAGACAGTGACTCTGACGCGTGTCTTCAGGAAATGTTTATTTGGGGGTTTAAAAGTTACATCCAATCAAATAAAGCCATTACTCTACAAGGTTCTAGATACATAGGAGCCATCAGCGTTTCACACAGTCCCTTCTACTCAGAGTTCCACATGGAGCAGTCTGGTTCAGAGAGGTGGAGGAAGGAACAGCACTGGCAGGCTCGTTCTGGAGGTGCTCTGATTAAGGTTCCGCTCTGATAGATCGACAGGTCGGGTTCTAGGTCAGGGACTGGGCTCTAGAGAGGTTCCTCGTTGTACTCGACATTGATAACGCTCCCGTCGCAGCACAGGTACTTCCCGTACTCCGTCTTCCTATGGAAGCCCGTGGTGATGGTCAGCTCCACCGGGACCGTCACCTCCACCTCCTTCCTCATCACGTTGACGGTCACCTTGGTGCGTGGGGGGATGGTGGTGGGCAGGGAGACCCTGATGCTCATCCTGTCGGTTCTGGAGTTGACCTGCCCCCTCTCCACGGTGAAGGTGTTGCTGAACGTGAAGGCCTTCTCTGACCTCATTTGTCCCACGTCTACACTGAATGTTGTCCCGTAGCTGATCTGGGTGGTGCTGCTGAAGCAGAAGCTGTCGGTGACGGAGCCCTCGTACTCTCGGCCGAGCTCGGTGGTGAGGACCTGTTCGCGCATGCCGTTGTTGAGACCGCTTATGGTGTCGACGATGACGGACTTGACCTGCTCTTTCTTCTGGTCCCAGAGCACTGTAGCTGTTACGGTGGGCTTCCCCGGCTTCAGGGGGCGCAGGTGGCTCAGTCGGTTGTTGAACCAGCCGTAGTGGGGCAGGTCCTGAGAAGCTCTGGCCAACATCTGAACCCCACTTCTGTCCTTATGCTGGTAGAGGACCCAGGCGCCTCTCTGGACCTTGTGGGAGGACGCAGAGTCGTTGAAGGAGCCGTAACACAAGTTGGTCTCACTCATGTACACAACCGACTTGCCTTTGTAGTTGGGCTGTTCATACAGCGTGATCTGAGGGTCCTCCAGGTTCTCGGTCACCACCTCCAGAGACGAAGGTCCGAAAGACGCTGTAGAGAACAGTAAGCTGGACAGTAAGGTCTTATGCCACTCCACGGTGGGATACTCGCCCTCCTCAAAGACGTACTGGTAGCCGCTGAAGTTGGGGTTGCTGTATAGGACCCAGGGGTTCCCCACCACCTTCAGAGAGGAGATGCAGTCGTTGAAGCTCTCGTCGTTCAAGCTGGCGACGTTGGAGGTGAACTCCCTGCTCAGGCCCTCGAAGTTCGGCTTGTCGTAGACGGTGATCTTGTTCATGGTGTCCGGAGACGAGTACAGGAGACGAGTCGAGGAGCCTCTGGGGAGTGAACCGAGCTCTGTTGGTGTACAGTGCTGGCCTGGGCTGAGGTGCAGGGGGCGGAGTTGTCAGATACATCACCATGGTGATTCCAAGCAGAAATTTACTGTAACTGACCAAAGCTGAAAAATGCTGACGGCCTGACGGCGTCAGAAACAGTGTTACCCAAAAGAGGAACAGGGACAGCGGAGTGTAGGTTAGCAGGAGCGTCTGACTCCCCATCCCGATCAACAGGCCGTGAAGACTTCAGCAGAAGGCCCAGTCCATCCGACCCAGGAATCAGCAGTGCTCCAGAGGGGGGTCCTAGTGACGGGGTGGGCCGGCTGTTATACTCGGTACCCCGTTAACCCTGAGGTCTCTCAGCAGAAGGCCCAGTCCATCCGACCCAGGAATCAGCAGTGCTCCGGGGGGGGGGGTCCTAGTGACGGGGTGGGCCGGCTGTTATACTCGGTACCCCGTTAACCCTGAGGTCAATCCAGACCCGATCTTAATCACCCGGGAATGGAACTTACCTGACTGGGCGAATCCTGTATCAGTCTACACGGACCATATCCGGACCACATACGGACCACACCCTGACCACACCCGGACCACACCCGGACCACATCCAGATCACATCCAGACCACATCCTGACCACACCCTGACCATATCCGGACCACATACGGACCACACCCTGACCATATCCGGACCACATCCAGACCACATCCAGACCACATACGGACCACACCCTGACCACACCCTGACCACACCCGGACCACATCCAGATCACATCCAGACCACACCCGGACCACACCCTGACCCTATCCGGACCACACCCTGACCCTATCCGGACCACACCCTGATCACATCCAGACCACATACGAACCACACCCTGACCACATCCGAACCACACCCTGATCACATCCAGACCACATCCGAACCACACCCTGACCAAATCCTGACCACATCCAGACGACATCCTGACCACATCTGGACCACACCCGGACCACACCCGGACCACATCCTGACCACATCCGGACCAAATCCAGACCACACCCTGACCACATCCGGACCACACCCGGACCACATACGGACCACACCTGGACCACATCCAGACCACATCCGGACCACACTCTGACCACACCCAGACCACATCCGGACCACACTCTGACCAAATCCTGACCACATCCAGACCACATCCAGATCACATCCAGACCACACCCGGACCACATCCGGACCACACCCTGACCATATCCGGACCACACCCTGATCACATCCAGACCACATCCGAACCACACCCTGACCAAATCCTGACCACATCCAGACGACATCCTGACCACATCTGGACCACACCCGGACCACATCTGGACCACACCCGGACCACATCCTGACCACATCCGGACCAAATCCAGACCACATCCGGACCAAATCCTGACCACATCCAGACGACATCCTGACCACATCTGGACCACACTCTGACCACACCCAGACCACATCCGGACCACACTCTGACCACACCCAGACCACATCCGGACCACACCCGGACCACACTCGGACCACACCCTGAGCAAATCCTGACCACATCCGGACCAAATCCTGACCAAATCCTGACCACATCCGGACCAAATCCTGACCAAATCCTGACCAAATCCTGACCAAAGCTGATTCTGATCGAATTCTGGTCAACTGGAATAATAAACCTTCAGAAATAATTTTCTTCCAAATAATCCGGACCTGTCTGTCTGCTCACTGGGGGCTTAAGGAGGCTCGATCTGGACCTGTCTGTCTGCTCACTGGGGGCTTAAGGAGGCTCGATCTGGACCTGTCTGTCTGCTCACTGAGGGCTTAAGGAGGCTCGATCTGGACCTGTCTGTCTGCTCACTGGGGGCTTAAGGAGGCTCTGTCTGGACCTGTCTGTCTGCTCACTGGGGGCTTAAGGAGGCTCGATCTGGACCTGTCTGTCTGCTCACTGGGGGCTTAAGGAGGCTCGATCTGGACCTGTCTGTCTGCTCACTGGGGGCTTAAGGAGGCTCGATCTGGACCTGTCTGTCTGCTCACTGGGGGCTTAAGGAGGCTCTGTCTGGACCTGTCTGTCTGCTCACTGGGGGCTTAAGGAGGCTCGATCTGGACCTGTCTGTCTGCTCACTGAGGGCTTAAGGAGGCTCTGTCTGGACCTGTCTGTCTGCTCACTGAGGGCTTAGGGAGGCTCGATCTGGACCTGTCTGTCTGCTCACTGGGGGCTTAAGGAGGCTCGATCTGGACCTGTCTGTCTGCTCACTGGGGGCTTAAGGAGGCTCGATCTGGACCTGTCTGTCTGCTCACTGGGGGCTTAAGGAGGCTCTGTCTGGACCTGTCTGTCTGCTCACTGGGGGCTTAAGGAGGCTCTGTCTGGACCTGTCTGTCTGCTCACTGGGGGCTTAGGGAGGCTCGATCTGGACCTGTCTGTCTGCTCACTGGGGGCTTAAGGAGGCTCTGTCTGGACCTGTCTGTCTGCTCACTGGGGGCTTAAGGAGGCTCTGTCTGGACCTGTCTGTCTGCTCACTGAAGACTTAAGGAGGCTCGATCTGGACCTGTCTGTCTGCTCACTGAGGGCTTAGGGAGGCTCGATCTGGACCTGTCTGTCTGCTCACTGGGGGCTTAAGGAGGCTCTGTCTGGACCTGTCTGTCTGCTCACTGAGGGCTTAAGGAGGCTCGATCTGGACCTGTCTGTCTGCTCACTGGGGGCTTAAGGAGGCTCTGTCTGGACCTGTCTGTCTGCTCACTGGGGGCTTAAGGAGGCTCTGTCTGGACCTGTCTGTCTGCTCACTGGGGGCTTAGGGAGGCTCGATCTGGACCTGTCTGTCTGCTCACTGAGGGCTTAAGGAGGCTCTGTCTGGACCTGTCTGTCTGCTCACTGGGGGCTTAAGGAGGCTCTGTCTGGACCTGTCTGTCTGCTCACTGGGGGCTTAAGGAGGCTCTGTCTGGACCTGTCTGTCTGCTCACTGGGGGCTTAAGGAGGCTCTGTCTTGACCTGTCTGTCTGCTCACTGGGGGCT
This sequence comes from Prochilodus magdalenae, assembly GCA_024036415.1. Lineage (NCBI taxonomy): Eukaryota > Metazoa > Chordata > Actinopteri > Characiformes > Prochilodontidae > Prochilodus > Prochilodus magdalenae. The sequence goes on along the minus strand of JAMWET010001396.1, from coordinate 26,613 downwards.
TAAGGAGGCTCGATCTGGACCTGTCTGTCTGCTCACTGAGGACTTAAGGAGGCTCGATCTGGACCTGTCTGTCTGCTCACTGGGGGCTTAAGGAGGCTCGATCTGGACCTGTCTGTCTGCTCACTGGGGGCTTAAGGAGGCTCGATCTGGACCTGTCTGTCTGCTCACTGAGGGCTTAAGGAGGCTCGATCTGGACCTGTCTGTCTGCTCACTGGGGGCTTAAGGAGGCTCGATCTGGACCTGTCTGTCTGCTCACTGGGGGCTTAAGGAGGCTCGATCTGGACCTGTCTGTCTGCTCACTGAGGACTTAAGGAGGCTCGATCTGGACCTGTCTGTCTGCTCACTGGGGGCTTAAGGAGGCTCGATCTGGACCTGTCTGTCTGCTCACTGAGGACTTAAGGAGGCTCGATCTGGACCTGTCTGTCTGCTCACTGGGGGCTTAAGGAGGCTCTGTCTGGACCTGTCTGTCAGCTCACTGGGGGCTTAAGGAGGCTCGATCTCAGATCACTGTAGTTGGGAACATGTTTCATTTCCATTTACAACAAGGTCAAAATCCCTAACCCTAACTCTTAGACCTGGTAAAGTGTATAAAAGTTCAAATTTAATGTAAATATATTAATTAATTATTATTATTATATTTAGAGAATATTAATGTAAATATATGAATTAATGATTAGTAATTGAATGTAAATATATAATTATTTATGTAATAATATTTACAGTAATTTAATGTAAACGTGTCATTTAATTATTTAATATTAAATAATATTTACAGTATTTTAATGCAAACTTATTAATTAATTATTTAATTAATAAACACTAGTATGTCTGAGACAGTCGCTGATAGCTATGAGCTCATTAGGTCTGTTCCGTCAGACGCGGTGCCTCCAGTGTAATGACGCTGATAACACAGAAATGATATTTATTAGGAGTGATAATCTTTTATTAATATTTATTAGGGAATAACACTAATAAGATTTTATTAATGAGACGGATCGGCCTGCAGCCAGGGTGATGGAGCTCCCATCAGAACACATGTACCGCCCAGTCTTCTGATGGAGGCCTGTGGTGATGGTCCCCTCCACCTCCTCCCTCACCACGGTCACGGTGTACGGAGGGATGGCGGTGGGCAGAGACACTCGGACGCTCTTCTCCTCGGCTCTGGTGTAGCTGAGAGAGACCGTCCGATCTGGGTGGTGTTGGTCTCACTCCTGTAGCCTGTCTCTCCACCCTAGTTCGGCTGTTCATACAGTGTGACCTGGGGATCCTCCAGAGGACGGTCCAGGAGAAGCTGTAGAGAGCCCACTGTGGGATACTGTCCCTCCTCAGGAATGTACCGGTCACCTCTGAGGTTGACCCATGGGCTCCTCACCACCTTCACACCTCCTCACCTTCACAGAGGAGGTACAGTCATTGAGGCTCTGGTCATTTAAGCTGGAGATGAACTCTCCGCTGAGGCCCTCGAAGTTCGGCTTCTCGTAGACAGCGATCTTATTCACCAACACTCAATCAAATCCTCACAGCTATGTTCCACACCCACTGTGAAGCCTTCCCAGTGGAGACTGCTGGTGCATGTCCTACAGGGTCTGAACACTCCGAACGCTCCAGAAAGG
>JAMWET010001396.1:0-20000 GCA_024036415.1 Prochilodus magdalenae | reverse complement strand
CATTGAGTTGCCATGGCGATGTGACTTTGTAAACAGTGATCCGCTGTTATGAGACTGAACTCTCTCTCTCTCTCTCTGCTCTCTCTCTCTCTCTCTCTCTCTTTCTCTCTCTGTGCTCTCTCTTCTCTCTGGTCTCTCGCTCTCTCTTTTTGCTCGCTCTGCTCTCTCTCTCTCTCTCTCTGCTCGCTCTGCTCTCTCTCTTTCTCTCTCTCTCTCTCTCTCTCTCTCTCTCTCTCTCTCTCTCTCTCTCTCTCTCTCTCTCTCTCTGCTCTGTCGCTCTCTCTCTCTCTCTCTCTCTCTTCTCGCTCTGCTCTCTCGCTCTCTCTCTCTGGTCTCTCTCTCTGGTCTCTCGTGCTCTCTCTCTCTCTCTCTTTGCTCTGTCTTTCTCTCTCTCTCTCTCTCTCAGGGATAATTCCAGCTTCCGCAACACGAAGATCACGTTGTGAAGGGACACCCTCTTCACTCTGACGGACTGAACCCAGCACACACGTCCACACCACTCGCTCTCGCTCGGTTCCTCTGCAGGAGAGAGCGGTGCGATCTGCCGATCCTGCGGAAGAGATGATGTTCAGGAACAGGCTCCGCCCCTCCTCCCGACATTCCAGAGCTGTACAAACTCCGCCTTTTCTATGGGACTCCTCTGTTTCTACCGTTTCAGTCTGACTCTGTTTCTTTTCTATTTACCAGTAAACTGATCTGACGCTCTCGGTCACGTGTGTGTCTGTAATTAACCCAGCCTGAGCGGAGCCGCTCCGCTAGCCCGCTGGTCCTGTACTCCCCCCGTCTCCTGTCTGCAGTGGGTTCTCCATCCACCGGTTGTTTTGGGAATAAATTAAAATGTGTTTATTGGTGGACGCAGGCGGGCCACGGTGAACGACTGGGCCTGCAGATGGTCCGGTCTGGGAGCACAGCATTCCCAAGGTTCCATTTCACGTTCTGAAACGGCAAATGCTCCGTCCAATCAGCTCCCAGAACCGTCTGGGATAGGTGGAGGAGGAGAGGTAGTGGTACTGAGATCTCAGCCCTCGCTAGCTGGTCACCAGACGAGGTGCAGGTCACGTCTGTAAAGGTAATCAGCCTGAAGCAGAAACCCAGCTACGCCTCCACCTCCCCGGTTTAGCCGGAGCTACGCCTCCACCTCCCCGGTTTAGCCGCAGCTACGCCTCCACCTCCCCGGCTTAGCCGCAGCTAAGCCTCCACCTCCCCGGTTTAGCCGGAGCTACGCCTCCACCTCCCTGGCTTAGAATGAGCTACACCTCCACCTCCCTGGTTTAGCCGCAGCTACGTCTCCACCTCCATGGTTTAGCCGCAGCTACGTCTCCACCTCCATGGTTTAGCCGCAGCTACGTCTCCACCTCCCTGGTTTAGCCGGAGCTACGTCTCCACCTCCCTGGTTTAGCTGCAGCTACGTCTCCACCTCCCTGGTTTAGCCGGAGCTACGTCTCCACCTCCCTGGTTTAGCCGCAGCTACGTCTCCACCTCCCTGGTTTAGCCGCAGCTACGTCATCTAAGGGTTCCTCACACTGCTGTAGCAGATGGGGACTCGGCTTCGTTCAGGTCTACTGCTGCACCGGTGTGGACGTTCGAGTGGAACAGCTGTCTGACCCGGGGTCCCCGGTCTTCTCGGAGGTTCATGTGCCTACAGGTTTTGATCCCAGTCGAGCAGAAACATGCGTCAGTCAGTCTGATTTAACGGAACCTCCTGCTGGGTCGGACTGAACAGCGGGCGGCACACTGGCTCTTTGGAGCCAAGACCCCTGTGGTGGTGCGTTAGTGTGTGTGTGTGGTGCTGGTGTGAGTGGATCAGACACAGCAGTGCTGCTGGACATCTCAGTGTCACTGCTGGACCGAGAATCATCCACCAACCAGAACTATCCAGCCAACAGCGTCCTGTGGGCAGCGTCCTGTGGGCAGTGTCCTGAGGGCAGTGTCCTGAGGGCAGTGTCCTGAGGGGCAGCGTCCTGAGGGCAGTGTCCTGTGGGAAGCGTCCTGTGGGGCAGTGTCCTGTGGGCAGTGTCCTGTGGGAAGCGTCCTGTGGGAAGCGTCCTGTGGGGCAGCGTCCTGTGGGCAGTGTCCTGAGGGCAGTGTCCTGAGGGCAGTGTCCTGTGGGGCAGCGTCCTGTGGGGCAGCGTCCTGTGGGGCAGCGTCCTGTGGGCAGTGTCCTGTGGGGAAGCGTCCTGTGGGGCAGCGTCCTGTGGGGCAGTGTCCTGTGGGGCAGTGTCCTGTGGGGCAGCGTCCTGTGGGCAGCGTCCTGTGGGGCAGCGTCCTGTGTCCACTGATGAAGGACTAGAGGATGACCAACACTGCACTGTGCAGCAGCAGATGAGCTATCGTCTCTGACTGTCCATCTACAAGGTGGAGCAGCAAGGTAGGAGTGTCTAATAGAGTGGACAGTGAGTGGACACAGTGTCCCAACACTCCAGCAGCACTGCTGTGTCTGATCCACTCACACCAGCACCACACACACTAACACACCACCACCACGTCAGTGTCACTGCAGTGCTGAGAATGATCCACCACCCACATCCTACCTGCTCTGTGGGGGTCCTGTGGGGGTCCTGACCATTGAAGAACAGGGTAATACAGTACACAGAGAAACAGATGGACTACAGTCTGGGCCTGTACACCTACAGAGTGTCCTGTATGGACAGTGGAGCTGATGGGATGGACAGTGGGTGTAGGGACAGGGAGAGGGACCTGGTGAGGCGGCCGGTGTGTATACTCGGTCGTACGGTGGAGTGTACTGGTGGTTTCCGCCTGGTCACCGGGCGCTCTTCCCTCACCCTTGACTGTGTGACCCGGGTGTGTGGTATACCTGCTGTGCTGGGAACTGGGTTTCCTGATGGCCCGTTTGGGTCCAGTTCACTAACCCATGGCCGCTCGGCGGATGAACAGAGCTGGTGCACGGCCACTTTTGATGACGTGTGCGGCAGGGGTTGCTATGGCGCCGACAGGCCCGGGAAACTTGTTTAGCGTTAGCGTTAGCATTAGCTGAAAGGTGCGGATCTGAAACTTCGGGACAGGTGAGGAACTAGAGGTGTAGAACCTGTTCGCTTGTTTTAAGGAGGTCCGCGTTACTCACCTGTGTCAGGCTATTAAACGGCTCTGTGTCCCCGTATTCAGAGGCTAGTTAGCCGCTATGCTAACAACATAAAACAACTTCCAGCCTGAGGTAAAACCTCCCCTGAGGTGAACCTCCTCACACGGGCTCATCCTCGGTATGGGTGAAATGTCGACAGCATAGTGTTAAAGTAGTCTTAAATGTTGAGCTAGCTGGGCTCTTCCGTTCCACCTTAAATGCTGCAGCAGTTAACGTTACATTCTGGCGCTTAGGGCTGTGAATTTACCGTTCCACCTTAAATGCTGCAGGAGACAGTGCTGAAGTAACGTCGTTTAGTTAGCTTCTTGTTGGGATGTTCCGTTCCAACATTTAAGGTGGAACGGAAAGTTCACATTTTTAGACGACAGAATGTTACTGCTGCACCATTTAAGGTGGACCAGAATGTAATGCTAACTGCCGCACTTTTTAAGGTGGAACGGGAATTTCACATCATCATGCGACAGAATATAATTTAAGGTGGAGCGGAACATTGCCATCCCCAGGCGGTAGAATGTTACTTCTGCGCTGTTTAAGGTGGAACGGAGAATTCGCCAGATCATGATATAATTCCCGGCTCTTATTTGAATGAAAGGTGTTCAGAGCTGATGTAAAGTGTGAACTGAATTTGAGGTCCAGACTTTAATTAGGACTCTATGAGGACCCGGTCTCGGTTCTGTTCTGGGCTGCTGATGATAACCCAGGCTCCTCTTCAGGAGCAGCCCTCCGTACTAACCTGTCTCTCCTTGTGCTCCTCAGTGTGAGATGTCTGTGGAGGCGGCTGAAGTCCTCTTGAGCGATGTGGAGCCCCTGCCTGTGTCCTCTCCACCGTCCCCCTCTCCTCCTCTCCCTCTGTCCTCCTCCTTTCCCTCTCTCACTCGCTCCTGGCCCTCGTCCCCTCTCTCCTCCTCCCGGCAGGTCACCGCTCGACTCTACTCCTCTCTTCAGCGCAGCAAAGAGCAGGAGCTCTACCACACCGGCACCTACACCGCCCGCCGTCCGCCCGTCTCCTCTGACCATTCCGTTAAAGCCAGGTAGGACTGCACGTCCACTACATCAGGACGGTTCATCACACCAGGACCCACACCTTTAAAGGGCCACTACCCAGCATGCACTGCCCAACCGGCTGACCACAGGCCGACTGACCGCCTTAGGGCTTTACCATTCACCATCCACGTGATGAGCTGCTTCTCAGCTGTGTCCAGTTTATTTTCTTATGGATTGTGAGGCTGTTATGCTAATTAGACATGCTAATTACAGGGAGACTGTAATCAGTTTACACACACTGTACTGTACACGATCATGTGTAGTGTACATGTTCTCCGGCGGCACCGGATTGGTTACCAGCCGCTCCAGTGTGTGACTGTACGATGTACTCTCACGTCCAAGCCGTTGTGGTGGGACTCGTGTTTCCCGCTCACTGCCCCAGTCAGACCCCCTATGTGTGTCTGTCCCCGGACTGGGTCACGACCCCTGACTTGGGTGTACCGCTGGGCACCTGAAGCTTCCATCGTCGATCTCCCGCTGCAGTACCCAGCATACAGTACACAAGTACAGCCCTTAGGAGTCCCTGCATTCTCATCTAATCCTACCTGCTAGCCTAGCCTGTGAGCTGTAGGCTAATCAGTTCGGGTTAGCATTAGTAGTTCTCCATGTCGTTCTGACCTCATGTGGTCGAGCAGTGTCATCCATTAATCTTCATTCAGTGCTGAATGCCCAGCAGAGACGAGTTTCAGCCGAACCGAGATGGAGCGCCTGTAGCTACCGTGATAATTTTAGCGTCTCCTCTGCAGAGCCATTTCCGTGATAATGATCCTCACCACCCCTGAGGTTCCACCTCTAACGGGGTCAGTTTTGTTTTCACCTCCTAGATACGTCATAAGAGGGGGGATTTCCTAATCCTGGAACCAGCTGGTCTAGCTCAGGACACTACAGCAGCACCGCAGTAGGAGGAGCATGCGGGAGCGTCCCTTTAAGCTTTCGGCCCGCTGTTACTCTATAAGCTGTTCTTCACATCAACAAGCACCGCACCTCACCATGATCCAGGAAGTGAGATTCCACACACAGTGGAGTCACTCCTGATTTGGCCTGCACCTGCTCAGGGGTGCGTCGATGTGAAGACGGTGGGCTGCCGGTGTCGGTGGACACTGGGATTAAGTCTGTGTGTTGGGATTACAGAGAAGGGACGTTTGGGTCTGTAGGGCTCTAAACTCGGTACCGTGGATAAGGCCCTGATATTCCGGTATCCCTGAACATCCCGCTCGGTACCAGGTTAATAAAGGCCCGACCCGTATGGCTCTGCACGGGCTGTATGAGCGGGAGGTAGAAGCTCCTGGAAGTGGAATAGATACTTCATCTTCGTCTTTCTGTCTGTCGTTCTTTCGTCTCTCCTGCAGGCAGGTATCCTTTAAGCCCGCCCCTCAGGACCATGCTTATGTTGCCATGACGCCAGCCTCCCGCTCTCTGAGCTCTGATAGGCTGGAGGAGTCGCAGCAGGCCGACTTCAGTCTGGACGTGTCTTCCTACAAAGATGGCGTCTCTGGAGCCGAGGAGGCGGAGTCAGAGGCGGAGCTAATGACTGAGGAGATGGACCTGAAGCTGCAGAGCAGCGTGAACAGCAGCGCCAAGCTTTCGGTAGTCTAACTCTCGTAAACTCACGTGTACAGTCACAGACCCCGTCACAGACCCCGTCACAGACCCACTCTGAACACAGTACAGCCCATTAAAGCAGCCCAAACCTCATCAGTCTGACAATCCGGCAGCGTGTGGTATTCTGATTGTAACACTGTCTGTCTGTACGTCCGTGTGTGTGCATCCCTGTCTGTCTGTCTGTGTGTGGATAGAGCGGTCGGCGGCACATAGAGGAGATGGAGAATGTGAGGAGTCACTTACAGACGATGCTGAGATCAGTACCCACAGCTACTGACACAGATGGTGAGCACACCTCTAAACACCAGAGGGCACCAGATAGGAGTAAAGGAGAAACAGAGCGCCCTCTAGTGTCCTCACTAAACTCTGCTTTCACCTTGACCTTTGACCTTGTTCCTCCTTCAGAACTCCTGAGACCGGCATCTCAGCATCTCCATGACGACTCGTATGAGAGCGACACCACCTCACACCTGCTCAGGTACACACACGGAAATTAGAATCTAGTATTTTCTCCTTTATTGGGACTCCTCCTTCATGGCTGTTCATCCCCCCGCCTCTCTGTTCCTCTGTCTGTCAGTGCTGCTCTCACTCTGGGTGGGGTGGAGGAGTTGTTTCCGCGGTATTCCCGGCTCCGTGCTGATGTTAACGCCGCTCCCCTGCCATCTGTGCCTGAACTGCAGGTGATCAGAGAGAGTCTGGAGCGAGAGAGAGCCAGACGCAAGGTAACGCTTCTGCCTGCCCGTCTGTGGTGCATAGAGTCATGACATGGAGCCGCATAACCAGGCACCTGTGGAGGCAGGGAGGCACGTCCGTGTGCTTTAGCCTATAGTGTTGGCACGGCTGTGCAGGTCCTAGCTGTCAGATTCTGTGGTGTTGGTTTCTCTCCAGGATTAGATGGGTGGATGGGTGGATGGATGGATTAGATGGGTGGATGGATGGATTAGATGGGGGGATGGATTAGATGGGTGGATGGATGGATTAGATGGGGGGATGGATGGATGGATTAGATGGGGGGATGGAGAGTGAGGGAGTGAGGCGACTGCAGGAGGAGAAGGAGGCGGCGGAGAGTGCGCGGGACAAACACAGAGAGGTGTGTATGGACGCTGGGAGCGGCTGATTCCAGGACTGTGCTGGGATCTAATTAAGATCTTACTAAAGGCTCCTTATGATTAAACTAAAACACAAAGCATACGGCTAACCTCCACCCACATCCACCCACATCTCGGGTGATGCGCAATTTCATTGTACACTGTGCAGTGACAATAAAGGCATCTTCTCTTATCCTCGGGAGGACTGGATCAGCTCAGGAGGAAGCTGAGCTCTCCTAAACAGCTGGTGGGCGTGACTGACTCTCTCTCTCTCTCTCTCTCTCTGTGTCTGTCTCTCTCTCTCTCTCTCTCTCTCTCTCTCTCTCTCTCTCTCTCTCTCTCTGTCTCTCTCTCTCTCTCTCTCTCTCTCTCTCTCTCTCTCTCTCTCTCTCTCTCTCTCTCTCTCTCTCTCTCTCTCTCTCTCTCTGTGCGTGTGTTAGGCTCTGGCGAGCTTTGAGAAGAGTCTGTCGGAGGCGGCGGAGATGCTGGATAAGGAGCAGAAACACGGCGAGAAGCTGCAGGATCTCAACAAACAGCAGGTACACAAACACACACACGTACACCACACAGACACGCAGGTGCAGAGCTGGTCCTCTCCACTGTACTCCCCGTCTGCTGCAGGGTGTCAGGTCCAGCTCGCTCTCCCGTATTTCTAGACGCGTCTTCTTTAAGATTATAAGATGTGGAATCTGTGGGATCGGTAAAGTCGCAGCTCTCATGGATTTAAAAACCTCGCACCATATAAGAACGGTAACGTGTTCAGCCCCGTGACAGTGTGTGTGTGTATGCAGGAGCGGGAGCTGGAGGAGGTGCGTGCGCGTGCGGAGGAGCTGCGTGTGCGTGCGGAGGAGCGGAAGTCAGAGACCGAAGAGGAACGAGCCAAAGCGGAGAGACTCCAGACTCTCGGTGTCGCTCTACAGGCAGAGCTGGACCAGCAGAAACAGCAGAGCAGACATTCCCTCTCTCAGCTCCAGCAGGACATCGCTCGCCTCACCCAGCAGCTGGACACGGAGAGGGTCAGTGGAGCAGGGCTGAGCCGCTGGGGGGCAGGTTTTCAGGCCTGCAGGTTTATTTGTGATCACCTTCTATAAAGCGAGGTTTAGGCTTTTCTGGCCGAGATGATCAGAAGATCCATCTCTCTGGCTTTACACCCGAGCAGTTAAGGTGTAAGTTGTGTTTGTGATGTCACAACACCCAGAGGATTGGTTGCCTGTGATTGGTCTAGCATGTCTACAGGCCGTTCACAAGCTCTGTGTTCACACAAGCAGCCCTCTAAGGGCTCTGATCATGGAATACCAAGTTTTCCTTCTTTCTTGAGATCAAAGGGCTGGTATGTAGTTTTTCACCGTATGTTCTAGAAGAACGCTGAGAAGTACGATCAGCCCATCCGTGGCTTCACATGCAAATCGTATTCAAAAGCTGGAACTGGTCAGATTAAGTCTACAGGGTGATTTCCTAAGTGAGTTTTAAGGAGAATGTACGTGAACAGGGCTTATGTCTAGTGTTTCTGGGTCACAGACTCTAAAAAATAAAATGTTCATATGTTAACTTACACTTCAAATCAACAGCCACATCCAGGGGTGCACAAGCGACCCCCTTCCTGCCTAACGGCCTCTGTTTGAGTAGAATGTGTAAAAGGAGTCTTTATGCATGTGTAGGAGAGAGTGGGCCTGGAAGTGCAGCTCCGCGAGGAGGCCCAGTCCGCAGTGCGACAGCTGCAGCAGGAGCTGGAGGAGACCAGGAGAGAGAGAGACACATCCAGGGTGGACCGAGCACTGGACCAGGTCAGAGACTCCATTAGAGGCAATCACAGTAGGATATCTCTCGCACAGCCGCTGTGTCCCAGAGGGAGCCTCCCGTCAGCCATGCCTCCTTAGTGCAGGTGTATGGGTGAAGGCTTCTCCACTTCACCCTGGCAGAGTGTAGCCTTGAGACTCAGCACAGTCAGTTCCTCAAAATTCATCCCACACACTATAAGAGACTCCCGACCGTACCTTGGTGAATGTGGCTCTGGATAAGGGTGTCCGCCAGATGGCGCATATGTAAACGATGGTTTGGAGAGGCACTTCGGTGCAGTCCGGAGGCAGGACCTCGGAGATGCAGGCGAGTTTACAGTCACAGCGTTCGTGTTTATGAAGTAAAAAGCCTGAGAACACAGAAAATATGCCCACGTTATACGTCATACAGTCCTGCATCATAGCACAGCTCGTACATCACAGCAGCAGAGCAGGGCTCAGACGTTCCTCCAGCAGGGGGAGCGTCAGCCACATTACTTTAACCACGTCCAGCCTACGCCATAAAAGATCAAACCGCGTGCTGTACTGATAATCGGAGGACCAGGACGCATTTTACAGTCAAAACTCAAGTTACATTTTAAAACCAAATGTTTTTAAGCTGAAGATGTGAACCGGTTCCCTGCAGGCTCGTTTCGAGGCTCAGCGCTCTCAGTGGGAGGTGGAGCTCAGACTGTGTGTGGAACAGCAGGTCACAGAACGACTGGCAAACATCCAGCAGGAGAACAGCGCAGCTACGGCTAAACTCAGAGAACAACACAGGTACGCACACAGATACAGACACACAGTACACACGTACAGAACACACACATGCACACAAACAGATACAGACACACAGTACACACGTACAGAACACACACATGCACACAAACAGATACAGACACACAGAACACACGTACAGAACACACACATGCACACACACAGATACAGACACACAGAACACACGTACAGAACACACACATGCACACAAACAGATACAGACACACAGTACACACGTACAGAACACACACATGCACACACACAGATACAGACACACAGTACACACGTACAGAACACACACATGCACACACACAGATACAGACACACAGTACACACGTACAGAACACACACATGCACACACACAGATACAGACACACAGTACACACGTACAGAACACACACATGCACACACACAGATACAGACACACAGAACACACTCACACTCTGAATCTCGCCTGCCTAAAACTGGAAGAATCCACATATACATAGGCATGGTGAGAAGGGCACCTCCTCGGCCTGAGGGCAGGAGCTCTGTGCAGGTGCCCGACACACCCAGGAGACCCTGGCATCACCGCTAAACCACAGTTCTGACTACATGTGGGTGTGGTGGTGTCTTGCAGGAGGCAGCTGCTGGATCTGAGTGCTCGTCATGAGCGAGAGCTTTCAGCGCAGATGGAGGAGTTCAGAGCGCAGTTAGAGGAGAAGGACGAGAAGCAGCAGCAGCTCACCCTCCACTTCAACAACAAGTAGGTTCTCCTCTACAGCAGCACAAGCAGGGGGAACACTTCCGCATGTTGGGATTTACCTGCAACCGGGAATTCTGACCATTTCTTACTTCCTCTATAATTAAACAATTAAGATGTAAACAAGAGCCACGCCAGAGACACAGAGCTGTCCACAGTGGTGGTGAAGGTAACCAGACATCCCCTCCAAAGGCTCCCTCACAGGAAGTTCCTACAGGAGGTGGTTCTGAATACGCTGCCTGATGTCTGAGACGCTGTTTATGATAGTGTGGAGAAGATCTCAGCCTTAAACTCCATTCATGGTGGAGGGATACATGCTGCAGGGCGCTGTGAGGTCAAATAGTCCCCCAAAGGAACTTAGTATTTCCAGGTTTTCCAGATTTTCATCATCACCATTCCATACACACTCAGAACACACGTGTAGGTTCACTGGTGGTTCTAGATAGTCAATAAAATGTCTATGTGTATTCTAAACATGGAGAACCCTGGTTCCCGTCACCACCACTGTACAGAACATCTGAGAACACCCGCTCTCACTCACTCTGTACACACCTCACACCTGTGTCCCTGTGTCCCTGTCTCTCTGTGTCTCTGTCCAGGGTGGCAGCGCTGCAGGAGGAGCTGGTCTCCCAGGAAGCCTGCAAGAGGAGGCTGGAGACGCAGCGGGAGGAGCTGGTGTCCCGCCTGCAGGGAATGATGCGCACTCATTGGACGGAGGCTCTGAGGCTGCTGAACAGTCAGGAGCAGGTGTGTGATCTTCACTCTCGTTAAAACTCAAGTTTAAATATTAATATGTGAGGCCTGAGGAGTTCTCAGTACTGGTGCTAGTGCTGGGCAGCGGCGCGTGTCCTGCTCATGTTCGTATGTGGATGTAGAGCTGAATAAAAGAAACTGAGTCATCTTGAACTCACTCTGTCTGTGTCAGGCTGACGGGATCTTCTCTCCGCTGTCCTTGTGGGACGGGTCTAAACCCCACTCTTCCCCTCGTGATCCAGACAGCAGCGTCTGCAGCACAGCGAACGCCCTGGCTCCAGGTACGCACACTCATGTTGGGCGGTTAGGACTGAGCTGGTGGAGGGTGTGTCAGTAGTTACATTTACAATTAAGGCTTTTAGCAGGCGCTCTAATCCAGAGCGTCCGACAACCGTAGCTATACAACCGTCCCTCCTGAGCCCCGGCAGAGCCCCGTCTGTGTCTGAGCCTGACCAGTAGGTTAGATTTCGGAGCTCTGGTCAGGTACTGTGTTTCATTAGCTTGGTACCCTTTAGATCCTCCTGCCCTGCCCCTCCAGACTGCCGGATGTTGGGATGCTGTCAGGTCACACCTCACTAACCCTAACCCTGCCTCTAATCACTTTACTCCTCCGTCTCTCAGCTGCTCCTCAGGCTGTGGTACTGCATCTGTCCAGAGAGAGGGAGCGAGGGATGAAGGGAGAGGAGGAGGTGAGAGCGGAGAGAGGAAGAGGAGAGAGTGATTTTAGTCTGATCAGTCACAGTCATGTGTTCAGTCCTCTGGAGCCGGTGCTGGACAACACTAACCTCACAGGTACGCACCAGACCGTCTGTCCCACAGTGGTACTGTCGACCTGAGGGCGCACACCACACCGAAGTGCTCTTACAGGCGTCCGTGTTCAGTAAACCAGCCTCTTTCTGGGGTTCAGGTTACGGGGTCATTATCACTGTCTCTAAAGGAAACGTCCAGCGTGCTCTGGAGTTTTACTGTCCTATGCCAGTCTGCCGGTCCAGTCATCATGAAATGTGCTCACATGTGCACAGACGCCCCCTGGTGTTTGGGTTCAGTCCTGTTGGATTTAGCAGGTCTTCTCTGGTGTATAGTCTTCTCTTGGGGAATGGTCTTCTCTTGGAGTATGGTCTTCTCTTGGGGAATGGTCTTCTCTTGGAGGATGGTCTTCTCTTGGGGATGGTCTTCTCTTGGGGAATGGTCTTCTCTTGGGGAATGGTCTTCTCTTGGAGGATGGTCTTCTCTTGGGGATGGTCTTCTCTTGGAGAATGGTCTTCTCTTGGGGAATGGTCTTCTCTTGGAGAATGGTCTTCTCTTGGAGAATGGTCTTCTCTTGGAGAATGGTCTTCTCTTGGAGAATGGTCTTCTCTTGGGGAATGGTCTTCTCTTGGGGAATGGTCTTCTCTTGGAGGATGGTCTTCTCTTGGGGAATGGTCTTCTCTTGGAGGATGGTCTTCTCTTGGGGAATGGTCTTCTCTTGGAGGATGGTCTTCTCTTGGGGAATGGTCTTCTCTTGGAGGATGGTCTTCTCTTGGGGATGGTCTTCTCTTGGAGAATGGTCTTCTCTTGGGGAATGGTCTTCTCTTGGAGAATGGTCTTCTCTTGGGGATGGTCTTCTCTTGGGGATGGTCTTCTCTTGGGGATGGTCTTCTCTTGGAGAATGGTCTTCTCTTGGGGAATGGTCTTCTCTTGGGGAGTGGTCTTCTCTTGGGGGATGGTCTTCTCTTGGGGATGGTCTTCTCTTGGAGAATGGTCTTCTCTTGGAGTATGGTCTTCTCTTGGGGATGGTCTTCTCTTGGGGATGGTCTTCTCTTGGGGGATGGTCTTCTCTTGGGGAATGGTCTTCTCTTGGGGAATGGTCTTCTCTTGGGGGATGGTCTTCTCTTGGGGGATGGTCTTCTCTTGGAGAATGGTCTTCTCTTGGGGAATGGTCTTCTCTTGGGGGATGGTCTTCTCTTGGGGAATGGTCTTCTCTTGGGGAATGGTCTTCTCTTGGAGAATGGTCTTCTCTTGGGGATGGTCTTCTCTTGGGGATGGTCTTCTCTTGGAGAATGGTCTTCTCTTGGAGAATGGTCTTCTCTTGGGGATGGTCTTCTCTTGGGGATGGTCTTCTCTTGGAGAATGGTCTTCTCTTGGAGAATGGTCTTCTCTTGGGGATGGTCTTCTCTTGGAGAATGGTCTTCTCTTGGGGATGGTCTTCTCTTGGGGATGGTCTTCTCTTGGAGAATGGTCTTCTCTTGGAGAATGGTCTTCTCTTGGAGAATGGTCTTCTCTTGGGGGATGGTCTTCTCTTGGGGAATGGTCTTCTCTTGGGGATGGTCTTCTCTTGGAGAATGGTCTTCTCTTGGAGGATGGTCTTCTCTTGGAGGATGGTCTTCTCTTGGGGGATGGTCTTCTCTTGGGGGATGGTCTTCTCTTGGAGAATGGTCTTCTCTTGGAGAATGGTCTTCTCTTGGGGGATGGTCTTCTCTTGGAGAATGGTCTTCTCTTGGGGGATGGTCTTCTCTTGGGGATGGTCTTCTCTTGGGGATGGTCTTCTCTTGGAGGATGGTCTTGTATGTAGACAACACAAACGGGCCTGTGTGTGTGTCTTATTCAGAAGTTGGAAGACGTTTTAATCCATAATTACTGTTTACCTAATAAATTTAACACTTTGAACATTGAAATATAAATGTTCAACATCTTTTAATAAAAAAAAGGTTTCTTAATGTGTAACAGGAAATTACATAATTTATTTGTATGATATTGTAAAATGTAGGTATGAAGATAAGTGTGTGTTTGTTTGTTTGTGTTTGCAGCTATGGCAGGAAGTGATTTGAGTGTCCTCTGGGACAGGCCTCTAGGAGGAGAGAAAGTGAGGGAGAGAGAGAGCGAGAGAGATGGCGAGAGAACTGAGATGAGAGGAGACGCAGCAGAGATGGAGTTAACCCGTAGGAGCCATGGACAGGCTTTCAGTCAAACTCTGAATCAGATTCAGGATTCATATTCAGACTCAAACCGCATCATGAGTCAGTTTCAACCGTGTGTGAACAGGCAAGCCAATCAGAATCCAGGTCAGAGTGTCAGGCTGAGTCAGGTACCCGCCTCCTCAGAGAGACTGACCAATCAGGGCTGCAGCTCGGAGAAGCAGACGGGGAGGTGTGACACCTCTGAAGAGAAGTACAGCGGTGCAGGAATGAAAGCCCTGTCTGTGAAAGAGCAGTCCCTGTCAATCAAAGGCCGAGCTCCTCCCACTGACCCCAGCGGTTCGTCTCTGGGTGAAGACAGACAGAATGAACTGCAGTATTACATATCGAAGGTAACGGATGGGCGGAGTTTATTCCCCTGTCACTCACAGAGTCCGAGTTCCAGTGCTCTCCTCCATCACACACTCGTGCTTGTGTGGAGGTTCTGGGTGACGTAGTTTAACGTTGTGTTCCTCTGTTCTTCTTCCTGCTCCAGCTGCTGGATCGTTCTCCTGGTGATCCTCTGGAGGAGCAGCCAGTAGATCAGCGCCAAGGAGAACCACAGTCGGCGAACTCCGGTGCGTGTTACACTGCCCGTCCTCAGGTGCTCTGATAGAGTTGGTCTGGAACTGCCACCCTGTCAGGAAGGTAGCTGTTTGATGAAGAGGAAGGACCTGTGTGACGCAGGATGGTGTCCGCCTCCAGTAGGCAAGACAGTCACCTTTACCAGCGGCCTTCACACCTTTACTTTAGCCCCACCCATTCGGCCTACACCTCCTAGCCCCACCCACACGGCCTATAGCCGTCTAGCCCCACCCATTCGGCCTATAGCCGTCTAGCCCCACCCAATCTACCTACAGCCATCTAGCCCCACCTAATCGACCTACAGCCGTCTAGCCCCACCCATTCGGCCTACGCCTCCTAGCCCCACCCACACGGCCTATAGCCGTCTAGCCCCACCCATTCGGCCTATCGCCGTCTAGCCCCACCCAATCGACCTACAGCCGTCTAGCCCCATCCAATCGACCTACAGCCGTCTAGCCCCACCCATTCGGCCTACACCTCCTAGCCCCACCCACACGGCCTATAGCCGTTTAGCCCCACCCATTCTACCTACAGTCGTTTAGCCCCACCCATTCTACCTACAGTCGTTTAGCCCCACCCATTCGGCCTACACCCGTTTAGCCCCACCCATTCGGCCTACAGTCGTTAGCCCCACCTATTCGACCTACACCCGTCTAGCCCCACCCAATCGACCTACAGTCGTTTAGCCCCACCCATTCGGCCTACAGCCGTTTAGCCCCACCCATTCGGCCTACAGCCGTTTAGCCCCTCCCATTTGGCCTACACCCGTTTAGCCCCACCCATTCGGCCTACAGCTGTTTAGCCCCACCCATTCAGCCTACACCCGTTTAGCCCCACCCATTCGGCCTACAGCCGTCTAGCCCCACCCATTCGGCCTACGCCTCCTAGCCCCACCCACACGGCCTATAGCCGTTTAGCCCCACCCATTTGGCCTATAGCCGTTTAGCCCCTCCCGTTCTGCCTAAAGCCATTTAGCCCCTCCCGTTCGACCTACACCCGTTTAGCCCCACCTATTCTAGCTGATTAGCATTCAGCTTGATACCCTAGTTTGCTTCAGCCAGGCTGAGGACGGATGCCTGGAAGTCCTGATGGCTCTGTCCATGTCTGAGTACGTATCCACCAGCTGGTCGGTGTACGTCTGTGGGCGGAGCTCCTGAGGCTAAGGCCAGTCTCTGTGTTGTGTGTTTCCATGCAGGTGTGAGCTCTCACTGGGAGAGTTTCTCTGCTGGACCGAGACCGGCTCCTCAGAAACCTGTGACCACTCCCTCCTCCACACACACCCCCTCCGCCCTGCAGGGGCAGGCTGACCCACAGCTGGAGCAGCTGGCTGGACTCCTCCGCCTGGCGTTACCTCAGGCAAACACCAACCAGCAGCTCCAGCAGCTCCTCAGCAGCCTCATCAGGTCTGTAGACCTACTGTTGATCCCTGACACTAACGCTGTACTACTCGTTAATAACGGCGAGCGCTCGACGTTCACACTGTGACCCGCGCGGTTACCTGCTGAACCGTCGGGGGGACTCGCTCTGCAGACTCTGCAGTTGTTGTCTGACTGTTATTGATGTTCCTGTTGTGTGATAGGCCTGAGGAACCCTGCACCGACCCGGTCAGAGCTAACCTGGACCTCAAACTAGCCCAGAGCGAAAAGAGAGAGGTAAGACCTGGATGTGTAGATACACTCACCTGTACAGGTGATTTTATATCGGCTGACTGTCACATGGTTTTTCCATGGGGTGGGTGTAAACCCCGGGGGACTAGGAGACTTGCGACTGTCCATGTCCAACCGTGTGACTGTATTTCTCCACCTGTCTCTAAATTTTCAGCAGCGTCAGCCTCCGTCCCGCTCCGCCCCCAGTACCACCTCACGGGGACGGCGAAATGGAGCCCCAGCGCAGAGGTCAGGGTCAAAGGTCAATGCCTGGAGATGAGCCGAGACTGTGTGTGAGCGAGAGAGTGCGGGCCAGTGACTGAATGTACTTCTATGTTTGTTTTCTCTAATTTATTAAAATAATGTTGTTTTTATGGAACTTTGAGGCGTTTTTCTCTTCAGTGCATCTTAAAATACTCAACGATATTCCAGCCAGTGACACACCTGATCCAGGTAATCAAGGCCTTCAGTAGCACTGGTGTTATTGGGCTGTCCAGGCTGGTAGAGCTCCAGCATGATCCACCAAACAGGGGCGACCTGGAGACGCACAGCTCCTCCTCCCTGCAGAGTGGGCCCGTCGGTCGCTCTCCGGGAGCTGCAGCCAGGGTTGGGTTAGCTGGTCGTCTCGTTGTCTACCTGCTCTATCTAAACCGTACGCAGACGCCGTCAACCCACCGGCACGACTCCGTCCTTACCTCATTCTGGAACCTTTTAAATAAAACATGTTCCGTGCGGTTCTATTAATGGTTCTTGTTGGTTCCTGGTGTTTTACCTTCAACGTAAACGCACAGTACGCTGATATGATGACATCATCGTGACATCATATAATAGAATTAAAAACCCATTCATATCAGTTCTGTGGGTCTGTGCAGGCCGAACCAAAACCCACAGCATGTTTCAAACCTGTAGGGGGAGGAGTGTAGAACATGCTACCTGAGCCGCTCCACGAGCTCAGGGGGACGAACCGGTCCCGACCCGTCTCAGTGCGAGGGAAACTCAGTTCTGGTTGCTGAAGAGAGGAACACGGTATGTGGGTCTGAGCTGTGGGGTATGATGATTATCCATTCTGCACTGGATAAAGATCAGCTGGGTGGGGAAGGGGTGGGGTGGGTCTTGTGGATGGAGCCAATAAGGAGTAAAGGGTAACGCTCTCCTTGAACATTGCTGTGAGTGATTTGATTGAGTATTAGTCACTCCATGACAGTCTGGTACGACACCACTGCAGTCTTTGGTGACGGTGACGTGGTGTTAAGGACAGTCGTGGTAACGGTCTGTGTGCATGTAGTCCTGGGTGGTGCAGCCGTCTGCCGATGGTGCTGCCCTAACAGGATGGAGGACACCACTGCTCGCTGGAGGTCTGTAATGGTGGTGTTGGGTCAGTCAGGTACAGAGATAAGACCCGTCCTTGGTTACCTCACATGTGCGGTCGAGTGTGGCACTGGAATCATTAGCGTGTCACACCAGGTCACACCCGCACACCGAGTTTCAGTCCTGTGGTTGGCTCCTGCTGGGTGCAGGTGTCCTGTGGGGGAACGTTACACCCCCACCCTATATCTGTGGATCAGGTGCACCACCGCAGCTGCAGGTGGTTACAAGATCATGGAGTGGAGGAGTCTGTCCTCACTGAACTTCAGAGCTTTAGTCTGGCCTGCTCTTGATTGTTGGAGTGCGGTGTGTTACCGTGGCGATGCCTTCAGGAATTAGGTTGTAGATGTGTAAGTCTGGGATTTTTCCCGGATGGACGAATAGGGATCCATCATTCCTTTGTCCATTTACGACCTGCAGACGTGGCCAGGTCAGGTCAGGCCTCAGGACGTACACACGTCTCCAACAACGCTGGAATGTCATTATGGGATGTGCAGGTAGCCTTGCCACAGAAGCACCCAGGTTTGGTTTTTATGGGAGGTGTGCAGGGAGGAAAGTCTGAACTCCGAGACAAAGACCAGGACTTCTGGAACTCAGTATCAGAAGACGCGTTCAGTAGTGAAATATTTGGTACACAGCACTTGCACTCGTGCACGAGCAGCTCAGAGCAGCTGTGTTCAGGTGAGTGTGGTGTGTGGAGGTGGGAAGGGCATGGTTCGGCGGGGTATACGTGTCGGCGATGTCAGGAACTTGTGCGTTACTTTGTTGTTCTAAATCTGAAGAGTAAATACTTCAGCGCTGATCGACCAGAACAGCCTCTCTAGAGAAAAGAGTGACCGCTCCGTCAGACACTTCCGTCACAGTGACTGAACCGACACTGTAGGGACTACTGGGCGGAACTACGGTGTGTGGTACAGGTAACAGGATCAGGGAATATTCAGCATCCTGGACATTCGAATGTTGAGTGGTGGTCTGAAATGTGTTAGAGTTCTTCATCACACTGTTTCTGTCCATTTCAGGAATCTGATCTCCCATCAGTCCAAGACTCCTTCATGATACCACACTGGGCTGGATCAACAGGATGGCGCCGGTGTGTGTGGCGTGCCGTCTGCCGCGGTTCGTTTGGTCTGTGTTTGTGTTGTTGCTGTTTGTTGTCATTAAATTAGGGGACTCTCTTCTGGTCTATGATCCACAAGCGCTCCTTGATCTCATTGAGCGGCTACCTGGGTGAGGTACGACCCTGGTGGGCAGAAATCTTCTGTTCCACCTTTTCTGTCGGGAATACCTGCACACCTTTGCCGCACACCCGGCCTGCTGCCTCGGCGGAAACGTCACAGATGCCGCGGTAAACGCAGTGGGCTGTTGGTGAGAATGAAATCCGGCTTAGTTCCTCCTGGACCTAACATCTGCCGTGTTCTCTCAGAACAGGCATCGGAGCGTCCGTCTTTTACTCTGGTGCTCTCTCAGCCCTGGATACACCTGGTTGGTACCTGTTGTCGGTCCTGACGAGGAGAACCAGACCCCCGTTGTTCGATCTGCCCGTCTTCGAGGAAGAGGGGTAAACTTTCATAACCTTCGACTGCTGGATCGATCACCTCGGACAGTACCAGGGCAGCCTTGATCACTGCTGGATCTCTGGCGAATGACGTTTATCTTACAGGACCTCACTTCTCACGGGCTGCATCTGTTGCGCGTGACTGAAACCTGGGTAAACGCTGGAGACTTAAGCGCATTCTCAGGATGTGTACCGTAAGGCTGTGCGTATTTTAATTCCCCGAGGACGACTGGACATGGAGGTGGAGTAGCAGCTGTTTCTAAAGAACCCTTTACCTGTCGCCAGTGATCTACTCCAGCTTTGAGCTAAACATGGTCGAGCTGGGCCGATCTGGGCCGATCTCATCCAATACTATGCGCCGTGATCTATCGACCTCCTAAATTTAATAAGGGTTTTATCAGTGACTCTTCAGAGTTTCTGGCTGGAATTGTGCCAAAGTAAGACAGTGTTTCAGTAGTTAACATTAAAAATTAATAACTTTCAATCACAACATTAAACATTAATAACACCTTTCAATCATAAGGGATTAAAAGGTGTTATTAATGTTTAATGTTATGATTGAAAGGTGTTATTATGTTGATTATATATTTTTATATTGTTTATCTTGCTCCTCTGTTTACGTTGTTTAATTATTTTTCTGTTGTCTTGTTCTTTACCGTGTTGTCTGAATGCTCCTGTCCTTCGGCCTGGGCTTTGCTTCTGTGACTGGTCCTACATTGGTCAGATTCTTAGTACCGTGCAGTTCTACTGCCAGTTTGGTGATAGAGCTATGCTCAGTGTTGACAGGGATGTCCAACTTCTCCACTCCTATAGTTCAGCCTGCTGGCTGTGATTGGTCGAGCATCACATCATTAGATGCGTTTCGACGTGTGAACAGCCTTCCACTGCTGCGGTCTGTGGTGATGTGCTAATGCAGCCCCACCCATTACAGACAAACATGGTGAGAGAGTGAAAGTGTTGAGAAAGCTCGGCGGTAAGTTTGAACCGTCACAGTGTGGTTTCTGACCGGAGGACCAGCAACGTTTCAGCTCGACG
>JAMWET010001395.1:62500-72559 GCA_024036415.1 Prochilodus magdalenae | reverse complement strand
ATCCAGATCCGCCGGTACTGTGGTGTTCCACTGATTCCAAATGCTGGAATGCTGGTTTCACACTGGAGCTTTAGAACCCAGCCTTCTCTATGGGTTCTGGAATGGGGGAACATGAGCTTTCTCTATGGGTTCTGGAATGGGGGAACATGAGCTTTCTCTATGGGTTCTGGAATGGGAGAACATGAGCTTTCTTAATGGGTTCTGGAATGGGGGAACATGAGCTTTCTCTACGGGTTCTGGAATGGGAGAACATGAGCTTTCTCTATGGGTTCTGGAATTTTAGAACATGAGCTTTCTCTATGGGTTCTGGAATTTTAGAACATGAGCTTTCTCTATGGGTTCTGGAATGGGGGAACATGAGCTTTCTCTATGGGTTCTGGAATTTTAGAACATGAGCTTTCTCTATGGGTTCTGGAATTTTAGAACATGAGCTTTCTTTATGGGTTCTGGAATGCCAGAACATGAGCTTTCTTTATGGGTTCTGGAATTTTAGAACATGAGCTTTCTCTATAGGTTCTGGAATTTTAGAACATGAGCTTTCTTTATGGGTTCTGGAATGCCAGAACATGAGCTTTCTTTATGGGTTCTGGAATTTTAGAACATGGGCTTTCTCTATAGGTTCTGGAATGCCAGAACATGAGCTTTCTCTATGGGTTCTGAAATGGGAAAACATGAGCTTTCTCTATGGGTTCTGAAATGGGAAAACATGAGCTATGGGTTCTGTAATTTTAGAACATGGGCTTTCTCTATGGGTTCTGAAATTTTAGAACATGGGCTTTCTCTATGGGTTCTGGAATTTTAGAACATGAGCTATGGGTTCTGGAATTTTAGAACATGAGCTTTCTCTATGGGTTCTGAAATTTTAGAACATGAGCTATGGGTTCTGGAATTTTAGAACATGGGCTTTCTCTATGGGTTCTGAAATTTTAGAACATGAGCTATGGGTTCTGGAATTTTAGAACATGGGCTTTCTCTATGGGTTCTGGAATGGGAGAACATGGGCTTTCTCTATGGGTTCTGGAATGGGAGAACATGGGCTTTCTCTATGGGTTCTGGAATGGGAGAACATGGGCTTTCTCTATGGGCTCTGGAATTTTAGAACATGGGCTTTCTCTATGGGTTCTGGAATTTTAGAACATGAGCTATGGGTTCTGGAATTTAGAACATGAGCTATGGGTTCTGGAATTTTAGAACATGAGCTATGGGTTCTGGAATTTTAGAACATGGGCTATGGGTTCTGGAATTTTAGAACATGAGCTTTCTCTATGGGTTCTGGAATTTAGAACATGAGCTTTCTCTATGGGTTCTGGAATTTTAGAACATGAGCTATGGGTTCTGGAATGCCAGCATATCAGCTCGCTTAGCAATGCTGGTTGTCCCACTGATTCCAAAGCCAGTGTGGCTGTAATCCGCTGTGCCAGGTTTGCCCCTCCAGCTGCGGCGGGGGTCTGAGCCGCAGAGCCGAAGCGTGTGTGATGGTTCTCCACCGCGATGCTGTTTTCTGTACTGCCGTGTGTTCTGGATAACAGGGTCAGCGGAACGACCTTGTGTCAGCTCGCTAATACGAAATGCAAATGAGATGCTAATCTCATGTAAATCTCTTCAAAATCCATCCCCTTTAGCGGAGGTCGCGGAGGTCGCGGAGGTCACGGAGGTCGCGGAGGGGGCGATTATATTCATAACAGCCAGGTGGCAGCGATCCGGAGCCTCCACCAACACCACCCGTCAGAATGTGTCACTGAGAGGCCGGTTCAGGCTGAACCCGGCCTACGGCCTCCGCTGAGCGGGCTGGAGTTAACAGCATTGGGAGCGTTCTCCTTTACCGAGGCACGTCTACCGCACACGTGTCCTCTCACTCCAGCCACCTGAACATCACTCACCTCTCACTCCAGCCACCTGAACATCACCCGCCTCTCACTCCAGCCACCTGAACATCACTCACCTCTCACTCCAGCCACCTGAACATCACTCGCCTCTCACTCCAGCCACCTGAACATCACTCGCCTCTCACTCCAGCCACCTGAACATCACCCGCCTCTCACTCCAGCCTCCTGAACATCACTCGCCTCTCACTCCAGCCACCTGAACATCACTCGCCTCTCACTCCAGCCACCTGAACATCACTCGCCTCTCACTCCAGCCACCTGAACATCACCCGCCTCTCACTCCAGCCTCCTGAACATCTCACTTGCCTCTCACTCCAGCCACCTGAACATCTCCCTCACCTCTCACTCCAGCCACCTGAACATCACCCGCCTCTCATTCCAGCCACCTGAACATCACTCGCCTCTCACTCCAGCCTCCTGAACATCACTCGCCTCTCACTCCAGCCACCTGAACATCACTCGCCTCTCACTCCAGCCACCTGAACATCACTCGCCTCTCACTCCAGCCACCTGAACATCACTCGCCTCTCACTCCAGCCACCTGAACATCTCACCCGCCTCTCACTCCAGCCACCTGAACATCTCCCTCACCTCTCACTCCAGCCACCTGAACATCTCACTCATCTCTCGCTCCAGCCACCTGAACATCACTCGCCTCTCACTCCAGCCACCTGAACATCACCCGCCTCTCACTCCAGCCACCTGAATATCTCACCCACCTCTCACTCCAGCCTCCTGAACATCTCACTCGCCTCTCACTCCAGCCACCTGAACATCACTCGCCTCTCACTCCAGCCACCTGAACATCACCGGCCTCTCACTCCAGCCACCTGAACATCACCCGCCTCTCACTCCAGCCACCTGAATATCTCACCCACCTCTCACTCCAGCCACCTGAACATCTCACTCATCTCTCACTCCAGCCACCTGAACATCTCACTCATCTCTCACTCCAGCCTCCTGAACATCACCCGCCTCTCACTCCAGCCACCTGAACATCACTAACTTCTCACTCCAACTACCTGAACATCACCCGCCACTCACTCCAGCCACCTGAATATCTCACCCACCTCTCACTCCAGCCACCTGAACATCTCACTCATCTCTCACTCCAGCCACCTGAACATCTCACTCATCTCTCACTCCAGCCTCCTGAACATCACCCGCCTCTCACTCCAGCCACCTGAACATCTCACTCATCTCTCACTCCAGCCACCTGAACATCTCACTCATCTCTCACTCCAGCCTCCTGAACATCTCACTCATCTCTGACTCCAGCCTCCTGAACATCACCCGCCTCTCACTCCAGCCACCTGAACATCTCACTCATCTCTCACTCCAGCCACCTGAACATCTCACTCATCTCTCACTCCAGCCTCCTGAACATCACCCGCCTCTCACTCCAGCCACCTGAACATCACTCGCCTCTCACTCCAGCCTCCTGAACATCTCACTCATCTCTCACTCCAGCCACCTGAACATCTCACTCATCTCTCACTCCAGCCACCTGAACATCTCACTCATCTCTCACTCCAGCCACCTGAACATCTCACCCGCCTCTCACTCCAGCCTCCTGAACATCTCACTTAGCTCTCACTCCAGCCAACTGAACATCTCACCCGCCTCTCACTCCAGCCTCCTGAACATCTCACTTAGCTCTCACTACAGTCACCTGAACATCTCACTCGCCTCTCACTCCAGCCTCCTGAACATCTCACCTGCCTCTCACTCCAGCCTCCTGAACATCTCACCCGCCTCTCACTCCAGCCACCTGAACATCTCACTCGCCTCTCACTCCAGCCTCCTGAACATCTCACTCGCCTCGCACTCCAGCCACCTGAACATCTCACCTGCCTCTCCTCTCGCCTCTCACTCCAGCCCCTCACTCCAGCCTCTCACTCCAGCCACCTGAACATCTCACCCGCCTCTCACTCCAGCCACCTGAACATCACCCACCTCTCACTCCAGCCACCTGAACATCACTCGCCTCTCACTCCAGCCTCCTGAACATCTCCCTCGCCTCTCACTCCAGCCACCTGAACATCACTCGCCTCTCACTCCAGCCTCCTGAACATCTCACCCGCCTCTCACTCCAGCCACCTGAACATCACCCGCCTCTCACTCCAGCCTCCTGAACATCTCACCCGCCTCTCACTCCAGCCACCTGAACATCACCCGCCTCTCACTCCAGCCTCCTGAACATCTCACCCGCCTCTCACTCCAGCCACCTGAACATCACTCACCTCTCACTCCAGCCACCTGAACATTACTCGCCTCTCACTCCAGCCTCCTGAACATCTCACCCGCCTCTCACTCCAGCCACCTGAACATCACTCGCCTCTCACTCCAGCCACCTAAACATCTCACCAGCCTCTCACTCCAGCCACCTGAACATCACTTGCCTCTCACTCCAGCCACCTGAACATCTCACTCTCCTCTCACTCCAGCCACCTAAACATCACTAATCTCTCACTCCAGCCACCTGAACATCTCACCCGCCTCTCACTCCAGCCACCTGAACATCTCACCCACCTCTCACTCCAGCCACCTGAACATCTCACCCACCTCTCACTCCAGCCACCTGAACATCTCACCCACCTCTCACTCCAGCCTCCTGAACATCACCCGCCTCTCACTCCAGCCACCTGAACATCTCACTCGCCTCTCACTCCAGCCTCCTGAACATCTCACCGGCCTCTCAGTAATGTCCGTAAATGCACAGTTTCACTTTCACACTGTTACACCCCATAACCACCTCCAGGTTCCGCGTACGGAGCGCGGTCGTCCTGCTGGAGCTTTAAGTAACGGACTCGGCGGCTCGCTGCAGCTCTAAGTGCCTATTATCCCCCACTTAAACACACACCTATAATCAGCTGATGGACTATTAGCTGCTAAACACCTGGTACGTCCAGGCTCATTTACTCAGCGTGTGGCCTCCGCTCCAGCCCCACTGCTCTGCTGTTTGTTTATTTGTAGAAGAGAGAGAGAGGGAGGGGGAGAGAGAGAGAGAGAGAGAGAGAGAGAGAGAGAGAGAGACTGAAGGCCTGCCGAGTGTGATTCATTAATGTGTATATGATCATATCCTGCACACCAAGAGGCTAATATGCTAATATGCTAATTCTCTGTTCTGCAAACTTCGGACAGTGCCAGTTCCTGACCAACCGCGGCCGCCTCCTGCACTGGCATGGTGACGACCACCATGACTAATTGGCTGTGTGCCAGCAGCTGGAGCTGTAAACAGAATCCCATAACCTATAGGCACCTATCCTCTGAATGAAGCCCTGAGCTCTCCATGCTGCTATTCTAGAAGAACCCATAAAGGTTCAGCTCCCGAATGAGGCCGAGAAGCTCTGAGCTCTCCTTCCACTTCCCATTCATGGGTTCCACAGATTGGGAGGAGGTGCTACAGTGCAGGAAATGTCTCGCTCCATGTGTGGAAAACACTCCAGAGCAGATTTATGATTGGCTAAAAAGGTAATGTGGGTCTACCAGCAGTGGATACAATCCCAGTCTACAGGGAATTCTCCTCGGAACTGGGCCAGGGAAGGCCTCCACCAAATCTGGACCACCTGACCAGTTCTTTGATGGAAGAGAGTCTGAACACTGATGTAGCTACATCCAGAAGCTTGTCCGGTCCATGCCAAATCCGGTAGACCAAAGTTCATGCAGGTTGACCTTGACCAGAAACCTGTTTTCCCGGCAGAGATATCAACAACTACACTCAGGCCAGGTCTCATCCCCTGGTCAAATTCCCAGACAATCCTATACATCCTGGAACTGACGGGACCATGGGAACCTGCTGATGAAGAAGCCTGAGGTACACTGGAATAGCAGCCCAGGCAGAACAAGGCAACTGGCATGCCAGGGTGTTCCCAGGAGAAGTGGGTGTAGAGGGTTTGTGGCTAAGACTACAAGACTAGTCTCGTGAACAGAATGGGAGTGAAAGGACCGACCTTCCGACAAGCCGTGAAATCGCTCCGAGAGGCCGCGGAGCGAAGCGGCTGCTGGCTGTGGATGAAAAGGACAGACTCCAACGGGACTGTGAGCCGACCGTCGAGGGGGTGATGAGTACGGAGGGGTAAAAACAGAAGGGGGCACACCTGGGATGCCAGGTGTCACAGCTGAGGTGTTGTGGGCCTAAATCAATGAAACGTCAGGGAAGGAGAGTGCCCACCTGAAGACCCCAATGAACTTTTAACCTTTCTCCCGCCCAGGATAACCATCCAGTCCTATGAGCTTTACGATCACTTCGTTAAGCATTATAAGCACAGGGCTATAGGAGGTGTACATGGGTGTTCCCCAGGGGTCAGTTCTGGGTCCAGTGTAGTTCACACAGCTACGAGGAAATGTGTCCAAACCTTCGACTGCACGGATACGCTAGTGTGTGGGTGATGCCCGTGACACCCAGGCGGCCGAACTAGGTTGGGTAAAAAGAGAGTGGGCCCCCCACCCCCATCCCACCCTCCCTCGTTCATTTATCCCAACACCTTTATTTATTTATTTACTCGACACAATGCGCGAGGTGAACGACAGAAGGAGGAGAAAAGGAAAGAAAGAAAGGCAGGCAGACGGCTGGCTGGCTCATCTCTGACCCGCCACTCTCCTCAGGAGTTTGTGTGCAGGGGTGTAATTAGGCAGCCCTCGTTAAAGCCCTTCGTTAAGGTCCTCATCAGAGCCGACCTTGAATCCGCAAAACAATCATAAACAAAACGGCCCGCGGCGTGCGGGGTGCGGCGTGCGGGGGCGGAGGCTTCTCTCTTAATAAATATTTTCCCCAAGAATGAAAGCACGGGGAGGGGAAGATTAATACCGGCGTGCTGCGGCGAGAGCGCACACACTCGCGCTCGCTCGCGCAAGAGGGGGAAGGAATTAATGAGTTTGTTGGTGGTGACAGGGGAGCACATACTAGCAGCACTAATTACATCCACCAACACGGAGAGTCGGAGCGCGGCGCGAGGGCTGCGGGGAAAACGCATAACTTTTCCTAAACTGTGGAACGCCACATTCCAGGAGATGCTAGCCGGCTAACCGCTGTTGCTACGTGCAGGACTGAATGGCTAATAGAACAGCGCTAGCTGCTCTACAGTGCGCACTCATATTAGCAACTACTGAGACCCGAAGGTTATTAAGGGCATGAAGGAGCTTCAGGTTGCACCTCATTGATCCAGAATATTGATCCTTCTACAATGTCCGGTATTGATCCGGAACATGCTGCTGGTTCCAGAGCTACCTTCCCTCTACATCCCAGCCATGCTCATTTCCTGCCTAGAGCAAAGGTGTGCCACAGGGGTCAATTCCGGGTCCGATATTATTGATGCTTTTTCATCGACGGCTTTTAGGCCGGGGCTGTTTGTGCCCTGGTGTAAACCACTACTGTATACGACATGCACTCCAACTATCAAGCAGTATAGCTAGCGGTTAGCAATGCTAAACTAAACCCATGGTGTACACATAGTTTCTTCCCTTAGTTCAACAGAACCGCCATTACAAAGCAAGGCTAACTAGCAAAGTATTTACAAGGTTAGCTAACAGTTAGCTAGCCTGCTAACGGCCAATGCTGCTTGCAGCCGGGTGCAAATAGACACTCGGTGTTATGTAGCAAAACATACAGCATATCTACACCAATCAGACACTGACGTGGTGGTGGGGCTGTGTTAGTGTGTGTGGTGCTGGTGTGGGTGTGTTAGTGTGTGTGGTGCTGGTGTGAGTGTTTAACTGTGTCCATTCACTGTCCACTCTACTGGACAATCCATCTGCTCATCTGCTGCTGTACAGTGCAGTGCTGGTCATCCTCTAGTTCTTCATCAGTGGGCACAGGAGGCTGCCCACAGGACCCTGCTCACGGAACGCTGCTGTCCACAGGATGCCACCCACAGGACAACGCCTACAGGACGTCATCTACAGGACGCCGCCTACAGGGCGCTGTCCACAGGATGCCACCCACAGGACGACGCCTACAGGACGTCATCTACAGGACGCCGCCTACAGGACGCTGTCCACAGGATGCCACCCACAGGACAACGTCTACAGGACGTCATCTACAGGATGCCACCTACAGGATGCTGTCCACAAGATGCCACACACAGGACGCCGCATACAGGATGACGCTCACAGGACGCCGTCTGCAGGATGCCGCCTACAGGACGCCGTCAGCAGGATGCCACCCACAGGGAGCTGCCTACAGGACGCCATCCACAGGATTTCACTCACTGGGCGACGCCTACATGATGCTATCCACAGGATGCCACCCACACGATGCTGCCCACAGGACGCTGTTGTCTGGATAGTTCTGGTTGGTGGATGATTCACAGACCAGCAGTGACACTGAGGTGTCCAGCAGCACTGCTGTGTCTGATCCACTCACACCAGCACCACCCACACTAACACACCAACACGTCAGTGTCACTGCAGTAGTACCTGCTCTGTGGTGGTCCTATGGGGGTCCTGTCTATTGAAGAACAGGGAAACGAAGTACACAGGGAAGCTCACCAGGTGATTATCAAACCCTTCAGTAGCTGTTTCGGAAGTTTTGAGTGGGTCCCCAGGACCGTATTCTGACAACCTTGTCTTAGGGAATGCACAAAAGCCTCACCCGAACCAGTTTTCCGTGTTTTGCTCTTCCTCCCATGTGGAAATGTCCTGTCGCTGCCTCGCATGCTTTCCTCTCCAATTAAGCAGCATCATCTGATTCTAATTACGCTAATTACACCAGCGGGGGGACGCTGGAAAGCACAGGAATCTCCACGAGTGGTCGCATGAGGCCCGGTGCCTGCCAATAACAACAGCAACGACGACAACAACAACACCGCGAACACTGCACAACACGCGCGCAACCGGAGACGTTACTGCACCAGACTCTCTGAGCACACTCTCAATCAAACCGAGCACTCACTGAGGGGCAGAGAGAGACCGTCCCCCGGCCTCGGAGCTGGATCAGAGATCTGAGAGACCCTGAGTCTCAGAGAAAGGGAACCAGGACTGCTTTGATTTCCCCCTTTCAGGCTGGAAGTACAGTCAGTCATTCATTCATCAATTCATCATCTCAGCGGCTTACCCCTGGGGGACGTGGGGGTAGCTGGAGCCTACCCTGGGGCTTAGTGGTTGGAAGGCTGGAAACACCCTGGACAGGCCGCTCTGCTAGTCCATCACAGAACAGACACACTTTCATACCTAGGAGGACATTTAGCATCTCCAGTTCTGGAGATCTGTGGACTGTGTCCATCTTGTAGCTGGATGTCCTCTTTACCTTCACCTGTTCTAAGCATAACCGTCCCCTACAAGAAGAAAATGGACTTAAAGCTTAAAGAAGTTGAGGTATGTTTCCCAGGTATACGTTGTGTAGTAAGTATACTAATATCAGTGTACTCGTAGTAACTTGTAGTGTAGTATTTCAGTACTCCTGGGAATGATTCGGACACTGTAGACTGTAGGTGTAAGAGGAGTTTGTTGACCTATAGCTATACTGTCAGTCTACTAGTTATATACTTCTATCCCACTTTGTAGTTTATGAAAGCATACTTTTTAACTATACTCTCAGTAAACTACCTGACTTACTAGTAGTTTTAAAGCTGCAGGTATAAGGTTTTAGTAGTAAGGACACTAATATAAGTGTACTAGTAATTTGTTTGGGAGTGTACTAGTTCAGTAATTCTTGGGACTAACTAATTTTCCGTTTTGTTGTCAATGACAGTACAGTCGGTGTAGTCGGAGTAGTAAACTCTGAGTAGGTTATGTCTTACATCTCATTTTAAACCTTTAGCTATTAGTTTAGTTCACTAGTTATATACTCCTGTCCCACTTTGTAGTTTACGAAAGTACACTTTCAGCTATACTCCCAGTGAAGTACTAGTTTAGTAGTTTTTGAGCTGCAGATATACTTTATGTAGTAGGTATACTAATATCAGTGTAGTATTTTCCACTTTGTAGTTAATGAAAGTACAGTTGGTGTTGTAGTAGTAGTAGTAGTAGTAAGAGTATTAGTTTAGTAGTAGTAGTAGTAGTAGTAGTAGCAGTAGTAGTAGTTTAGTACTTTTTGAGCTGCAGGTATACTTTATGTAGTAGGTATACTAATATCAGTGTAGTATTATCCACTTTGTAGTTAATGAAAGTACAGTCGGTGTAGTAGTAGTAGTAGTAGTAGTAGCAGTAGTAGTAGTTTAGCACTTTTTGAGCT